>JAHBCN010002531.1:75000-89782 GCA_019359885.1 Listronotus oregonensis
GGACCCTTTGCTTATTCCTAGAATCTTGACGGGCAAGACGTACTTGGACATGTTAGAAATACAATAAGAGCCACGAATTACCGAAATATTAAAAAATGACGTTAATTATAATGAAAATGATATTCATTTCAACAAGATGGTGCACCACCGCACTATGTGGCTTTAGTACGACAGTTTTCGACACCCATTTCGAATCAGTGGATCGGCAGACGAAGAATTTGTTGAGTTGCCGCCGAGATCTCCGGACGTAAAGTCTTTGATTATCTTCTTTGGGAGGTATTTAAAAGTAAAGTTTTAATGCGAAGCCAGATTTCATTCAAGATCTTTGGAGTGGATTACGGCTGAACGTAGACAAATAACTCCATACATGCTTGAAAATGTGAGAAGTAGATTCAAACAAAATCTTAATTATTGCATGCATAGAAGTAAATGGACACCACTTTTAGCACTTATTACCATAGGCGTGAGGTACGGGCAGGGAGGGGTAGCCTTATAAAAGAGCGGTCGTTCGCTGGTAAACTGTAATTCTGAGAGACTTCATAACATGCGAGCGACGCTTCTTATAAGACCTAAGAAACTTTCAGGCTTAAAAAAAGGATAAGGCGTGTTGTTAAATTCATCAGATGGTTAGCGCTGAAATCTATCGTGACGTCACACTATAGTACCGCTAGTTTATCCTTGTCCATATACTACTAAAACAACGGCCATCTTTCTTTACCGCTTTTTCATCAATTAATTTAAAAACGGCTTGATGGAAACGGCGATTAGATGCACACGATTCATCGATGAATTTAACAACACGCCTATAGATTGTGGAAATCAAATATACGTGATGTGATCTCTAATATAATTTTTGTTTACATCATTTTTCACTCTAAAAAATTACACTTATAACGGCAAGGTAGCGTAGTTTTTTCATGAAGAATGAATTATAATACGTTTTGTGAAAACCAAAATAACTTCAAAAAGTAAATATGTTCTTCAAAAAGTAGTAAAGAACCCTAATAGACATGGGAGCGGAGAGGGTGGAGCAACTGATCAGCCATTGTTGTACGCCTTTATCGGTCGCCGCTCATGTTCATTCAATGTTCGATTTATATATTTTTTCAATCTTCTTGCTCATATGAAATATGTAGGTGAAAATAAATATCAAAACAAACAATGTAATCTCAGGTTTTCTTTGTCTGATTGCCCTAACTCATACAATCCTGGCTACGCCCTTGTATACCACATTGACCTACTTCTTTATAGAAAATTGATTTTTAATTTACCTTTAATTTGCGTACGACTGTAGGTTTTTTTGTTTTTTCATACTCGGAGAGTTGTTTTAATTTTAAAGTAAAGTCTCGTTACTATGGAAACTATTTGATTATTATTTTACGATATATTTCCTTATTATCACTAATTCTAGAATTTTATTATAAACTCAAATAGCTTCAGGACGATTGAAGATAGGTATAAATTTTATTAACACAAGGTACTAAAAACTTTAAGGAGAATCTAAAAATTTTAAAAAAAATGGGGTTTCCATTTAAAAAATCTAAAGTATAACGCAATATCTTCTTTTTTGAACCACCCTTTATTGTACGGCTATATAATAGATGAAGAGATCAAAATTCAAAATTGACGTGTCTGGGCGTTTTTCTCCTAATATACCAGGAGAGTCACAAATAGGGGGTGCGACTTTTGCTGAGCCACCCTGTAAAATACTAAAAGATAATGCAACTCAGATTGCTAAAACCTCGGTCCTTACGCTGCAACTACGATGCTCTCGATCTAAAACTGAACATCGCTGTCCGCGCGTTTTTACTGAATGGTACAGACACTTAAATTAAATTGGTAAGCTGGTTTACTCGGTGTTTTGTTTTCCCCATCAAGACCTAGCATTACCAAAATTATTCACTATAGTAGTAGTATTTTGTATTTATAGTTTTTTGTGAGGAAATTTCGGGGTTCACCCCTGACCCCCACTGGCTACGGCCTTGACTAGGCGTTTTATAAAAAAGGACAGTGACTACTCAGCTTCGTTGTTAATCAATAAAGTTTTTACCGTTTAACATTCTGGCGGGTGAAGTACTTTAGTCGGTTTGTAAAATGCAGATTGTATTTAAAAGTGTTTAATAAAATATATTGATACCATAGATAAAGATACATATTTGACAGCATTAAGTAGATATAAAAAAATGTCTTTGAACCTATAAAACAGTTAAAGGGAATATTTTAATACGCTTTATTTCATGAATAAAACAAATAAATAAAGATTTATTATTTATTAAGAAAAGATACTAAAAACTCGAAGAAAAAATAACATTCTCATACTCGTATATGTAAATTTACATAAGCATACTTAAATTAAAAAAAAAAACAACTTAAGTTTTAATTAAAAAAAAAATAATTTATTAGAACATGGACCACTAAAATGGCACCTACTTGTACATTTTACGTGAGCCTTCAAACAAATGCATCTCTTAGTGCAGCATTGCAGTTTACTAGGTTTGGACTTGACATTTTTAAATCCTTGTCCTCCAAATTGCAAAATCTTAAAAACTGCTTCCCTTAAGGTGATAACATTTGGTGTACCGAACGAATTAAAATTAGAATTACCAACTAGATTTAAGATTCGTCTCTGAAAACCATCGATTAAGGCGACCATGCTCTGTACCTATCTGGTATACCCCATTTTGTATATTCAAAATGTTTCCTAAGTACTCCTTTTGAGTCCAAGGGGACCCCTATAAATTTACAGACTTCCACAGATACATGCTCCCTACTTGCAAATTCTTGAATTTGTTTTTTGAATTATTGAACCATTTGGTCAGCTGAACGTTTTGGCCAATTGTATATATGTATTTAATGTTCTTTGTGTTTTTATTAATACTTCTTTTTCACAAGATTGCACATCCCTTCACTCTTATCACAGGATAAGCATAGTTTTCGTTTTGCCCCATTTTCTTTATTAAAATAATTTTCTGTTATAGAGTTAATAATCGTTGATTCCGAAGTTGGGTCAAATTTGACAATCTGGCTAATGCTGGCTGAAATGCATCAGCTCCACAGTAATAAAACGATGAATTTCTTTTTAGCGTTTGATAATCTAGCCAGTAGTCACTGTCATTTTATAAAACTACAGTTTTATATTCTGGCTACGACATATATATATATATATATATATATATATATATATATATATATATATATATATATATATATATATATATATATATATATATATATATATATATATATATATATATATATATATATATATATATATATATATATATATATATATATATATATATATATAATATATATATATATATATATATATATATATATATATATATATATATATATATATATATATATATATATATATATATATATATATATATATATATATATATATATATATATATATATATATATATATATATATATATATATATATATATATATATATATATATATATATATACCTAAATTAAATGGGAAAAAGTATATTATTACGGAAAGCCTGACGTATGAACCGATTTGATCTATCCCGTCAGGCTGTAACAATTTATCAGTTTCAATTAATTTTTTTCAGGTTCCTGGCGCAAGGCGGTCGTACGGGTTCTCAACGCCACATTCTAAGCCACCTATCCGTCGCAGAGACCGCTTTTAGCGAATCGACCACACCTCCCAGCCAAGGGGGCCAAATAGAACTGTCGGAGGCCGAATGTGACATCGACACGCTCAAGAAGCTGAAACTAGGGCTGCGTAGCTCACTGTGGGCCCGGCCGCAAGGGGGGCAACAAGGCGGCCAGCAGCCCCCGTCCGACTACTCAATCGCGGTTTAAAAATGGACACCTAATTTTTTTTTAAATTAAGATGTCTATGTTGTCAGTTCTCGAAAAGTAAATGAGAATTTCAGTAAAATGGAATACATCAAATACATACGTACATAGGTCGCAATGCAAATTTCTGCAAACTATAACAAAGGCAACTTATTTGTGAGGGAAAATTGCTTTATTGTTTTTTAAAATATTCTTCTTTTAACTTTCTTCGATAAAACCAATCAGTAAAACATGAATTCCATGGTTCCTAGGTCACTTTCGAAACAAGGCTTTCAAACGCAGAAACAGCTTCATTTAGATTTGAAAAATACGCTGATCACGCATTTTATCTTTAAGTTTTGGGAGCAAAAAGAAGTCACATGGTAATAGGTTCGGGGCTGTAAGGTGGATGTTCCAATAATTTCACCTATGACTGCTCTAAAAATCGATTCGATTGCAAAACACCGTATGGGACGAAGCATTGTCGTGGTGCAAAACTATGTTGATTCTTCCAGATTTTTCCAGAATTTAAGGCAAACAAACTGCAGTGTACCAAAGAGCATTAACTGTCTGTTGTTCTTCCAATAAAACCGTTGTAATTGGCCCCTTTTTTCCAAAAAAACACGCAATCATCTTTTTCCCAACACTGCGGGACTGTCTAACTTTAACTGGATTGGGGTCAGTTGGAAACACCCATTGAGCCGACTGGAGTTTTGATGCAGGCTCAAAGGCATAAATCATGTTTCGTCTCCAGTGATGATGTAGAATGTAGATTTTATTTTCAGCCTTCTTCGTGTCATAGGCCCCTTGAATATATCAGTTTGCAGAAATGTTTAGGTGTGACCTACGTAGATATTTACATAATGTTTTTGAATTCTTCGTGTGTCATTGAAATGTCTTTAAATTTTTCCAATTAAACGAGAGTCAAATCTAAAAATATAAAAATAAAAACTCTTACAACTGTTTTACTACAATATCAAACCAATCAATACAATTGTTGTTTTGGTTATGGAAATCTGCCAACACTGGTTTGACACTAGCAACAGTCCACTGATCACATAAGTTCTTGAAATAAACAGAAACAAATCGTCGTCCTTTGAGGAGCCGACATACACCAATGTTGCCAAATGTCTTTTCAACGAAAAATATCGTCGGCAAATTTAAACTAAAAACTTTTATTTCAATCCCAGACTTTCAAAAAGTTGTTTTTTTATATGTAAATAAAAATCAAAACGTGATTAAATCCAAAAGTAATAATTTATTTTAACCATGAATAGAAAACCTATTTATACATTACGATATGGATATTTGCCAATACCTTTTTGACTTTGGCAACACCGCACTAAGCAGATAACCCCTTGGGACAGACCGAATTTAAATAAAAACGTCATTTTAGGAGTGAATGCACTCCAGTGTCGCCAAATGTAATCTTTTCAGAGGAGCATAACGATGACGAACATAATTCCCCAGCTTATTAAATTTTGGTCGTTTTAACAATTAGAAATTTAAACTATAACATTTTTTAAAAATAAAAAACAGTGTAAGGCACACTATAGAAATAAAAATGCAAAGATGGGATTCTAGAACTGACTTATAGACCTATTACACCGTCAGCCCATCAAAGAAAAAAGAACAATCGTACCTAGTATGCCCTATTAGTAGTAAATATTGACTATGCGATTATTATTTATTAATAAGTTTTACAGGATGATTGCGTTCATTGACTAAAAAATTGACCTAGAAAATGCAAAAAATAGCAGCCTTAAAACAATTTATACTGAGTATGCCATCTTAACCAAAGGAAATTGATGAAAAAAAATATGGCGGAAAATTATCGGCATACGTGTAGATCTGTCTGTCTGTCGTCCTAAGCACCGAGCTCGGCCCAGGCTTTCGTTAAAAAATAGAAGTTCTGGAACAATCGTACATGCTTGCTTGCTAGATTGGAGGCTCTTCACCCCGGATGGCTTTGCTGCTCGGCAATCGCCATCTCGGCCTCACCCCATATCAAAGCTTAACAAGAGGTAGAGCGACCCATTCTAGATTGCTTACACTCTAGATAAATCCAGTTAATGATACAGAGCTATCCATATTTGGTAGAAACTCTGCTTTGTCCGGCTCGAAGCCTCCAACTTATTCCAAAACTAAAACTATTTCAATGCACATTTAGATGCCGAAAAAAGCAATCTTATAATGCAGGTATAACCGGTTTCTGTCAGTGCCTTTTTTGAAGAGAAAAAAAAAGGTTATAGAAATCACTTCAAAATTCAAAACTACACGTTCACAACACTCGAAATGGCGGGGTGAGTCTCTCCTTGATCTCCGAGGTTTAAAATCAGTTGGTACTGTTCCGCCAACCGCCCTTCCCGAAAAAAATTTATGTAGCTTTTTGTCGCATGACTTCACTGGTCGGAGGACAAACAGTAACTGTTCGTACTTAGTATGCTAAATTAAAGTTTTCGAAACGTTATTTATCGCGTAGATATCCATTAGATGGCATACTAAGTATAATTGTTCAAAAATGGCTATTTTTGCACTTTTTAGGTCTAATTTTCTAGTCAATAAACCGTAGTAATTCTGTAAAACGTATCAATGATCACCGCATAGTCAGTATTCACTATTTATAAGTACATATTGAGTACAATCGATCCCTTTTCGTTTTGATGGGCTGACGAATATATATTTGTTAAATGCATGAAATCACGTCTCAACTAGACAATTTTTCGGACAAAATTGAGTGTATATTTTTATCAAAGCATTCTACTGCCAAAAAATATATTTTAAGTTAATCTCGGACGTTTTTTCATGCGTTAAATCTGGGTTGTCGCCTGTCCATAGCGATACCGCAAAACAAATGACAAGGAATTAAAGGCGTTATCACTATTCTGATAGGACAACACTTATATTGAATCACTCACAATATACTGTAATATATCACTATAGTTTTTCGATAAATCAAAATTTTATACAAAAAAAATCAAAAATATAGATATACTATTAGGAGTCGTATGAAGGTTATATGGTCGAATTTTTACCCTACCTAATAAAGATCCGATAGAGGTTACTTAAATACTAACAAAATTTTAAATCGGACCTTTATCGATTTTGTTAAAGATTCGGCTATCGAACCTTTATCCGGAGCCACATAATTATGTTACTGCCTTTGTTGCAATTGTATCTTTTCGATAAAAACATTTTGGAAGTCGTTTTCTATTAAAATATACATTGTTTTTATATTTTTCCATTGTAATAAGACTTGTACAGTCGATTTGCCTAAACGAGACCATTTTGATAGAATAATCACTCACTGTCAAAATGCTCAATTGGACGAATTGACTATTAAAATAGTTAAGTGTACCGATAAATCAAAGAATACGAATCAAAAGTTAAGGAATCCCTGTACCAGAGTTAACATAGTTCAAATATAAATGATCATTCAAATCAATATTATATGGATTTTTATTTTGACCCGAATTCCCTTTTTATTTGGTTAAATAAATTATCAGGGCAAGCTTGATTTACCTTCCCAGTGAAAAAATATATACAGGGTTTTTCAAGAAGGATGTAACAGAGCGATATTTGTGACTTTCCACGTATTTAAATTCTATTATGCGACTATGACAATAAGTTTGATTTGTTTTGTGGCTATCTGGTAAAAACATTTAACAAAATCTACCCACAAAAAAAACCAGAAAAAAGGTATCTAAGAGATGGATTACCAAGGGTATTAAAATATCTGCAAAGCATAAACGATCACTGGGCTACATATGCAAATACACTAACAGCAAAAAAGTAAAACACTTTTACAAGAAATACAGAAAACGTTCAGAGTCGTAGTAAAAAAGGCAAAAAGTATATAGGTACTTTCTGAATAAAATTCAAACTGCAAAGTCCTCTACCAGAGAAACCTGGAGCGTAGTAAACGAAATAGTGGGAAGAACGAAAAAAACAAAAGAACAGATAAAATTAAAAATAGAAGGCACTTTGATTGATAAACCAACAGACGTCGCAAATGAATTAGATAGACACTATTCTGAAATAGCTAACGAAATAGCAAAAAAATACCTAACGTCAATAAAATATACAACAAAAATAACCTTTTTACAGGTGAATTGTTCTTCCTAACTCCTACAGTGATAAAAGAAGTTAAAGATATTCTAGAGGGTTTTCCAAGGAAACGATTAACAGGACTGGACGAACTGACACTAGACTTAGTGAGGACCATGCCATTGGAGGTTTTGGAGGTAATGACTTGCCTCATAAATGAATCATTTAGTACAGGAATATTTCCCAAATGCCTTACAATGACCAGAATTGACAAAGGTGGCGAAAACACTCAACCCACCAACTACAGACCCATTGCAATACCTTCGATCATTTCAAAACCAATAGAAGAATTAGTTACAAATAGGATGATGACCTTTATAGAAACACATGACTTAATACATTTAAACCAGTTTGCATTCCAAAAAAATAAGAAAATTTTAGATGCCATTCATCACACTCTGGATATAATATATCAGGAAAAGACAAGTCCATGCTCATATTATTTATCGATCTGGAAAATGCATTTGATTGTGTGGACTTTGAAATATTGTTATCAAAGCTAGAGGGCTATGGATTAAGAGGCATGATTAACAAATGGATTAAGGCTCTATTACCACCGCCATTTTTGGTTATTTTTTATGTCAAATGCAATTAGTTTAAATATTTCAACTAGAGGCATACGCGTATCGAATTTCAATTATTTATTTCTTTGCACGTAAATCGGTTGTAAATTTTCAAGGTAATCTCAACAAAAAGGGTGGAATGTGGCTGCCTGGATATCAGGCGGTGTTGCCGTTAACAACAAAACGATAGCCACAAAATTTTGTTTTTAATTTAGAATTGTATTTTGTAGATAGGCGTCGCGGTAGTTATCATAAATATGGTTTTAATTTTATTTCTCGACATCATTAAAATGCTTTTTTATACTCCTTGCACGCCACGAGGACTCGAGTCCGATACTATATCGTAACGTGGGCGCCTTCAGGAAATAAGGTTGTTTTTTAATACAAGCCTTAAGAAATTGTGGTTATGATAAACGAAATTGGCTGGAAGTAATTCTCGACACTCGGGGTATAAACGAGCGGACACAGGTTCTGGGCTTTTGGAGTAGGACAGTAAAATGATGCATATGTGACAAACCTCTAGTCGTTTCTCGTGGGTACATTCAATTTAGGACAATAGCAGCTGTAGAACAGGGATAGTTACCAACCGCTCGTTGATGAGTAAGCGATCAAAGGCTTGATGCGAGAATCAGGGTTGCCGATAAGTCGATCCGTTGGATCGCATCAAGGATAAGCAGTGTTGAAGGCGGAGCCGCTCCCAAATAATGGAAACTATATTTGAGGTTGGGTCTTATTTGCGAAACATAAGTATACAAATATGTAAGGAAAAGTATTTTTGAGCTCTAAAGAAAACCCATTTTTTTAAGCCGAAGTGACTACAGAAGAAATTTGCATATGCCCGCTAAGATCCTGCTCAAAAGAAATGCCTAACAGATCGAATCCTTATTGTTAGAAAATTCGTTAAAATTGCAATGTATTTCTTAATTATGCTACGTTTTATACATTGTAAAGTAATAGTTTAGTTCTGTCACTACCCTGCGTAGTTTCTCGTGCTCAAGCTGACAATTCTAGTCATAGCTGTTGGTAAATATGCGTTTATAAAAAGGACCTTGATAGGGTTTGAATGTAATGACTTAAAAAAATGGTGGATTAATATTATAATTATGCTTTTTTAAATTTTATTAAAATATAAGAGTATAAAAAGGAGTAAATAAAACTAAATACAATATTTTACAGTACAAAATATGTACATATATTTGTCATATTTTTTTATTTAAATGATTTACAAATATCAATTAAACTAAATTAAAATTAAATTGGCAAAACATTTACAGTGATACCACTGAATTCCACAATCAAAATTATCACATTTCAGCATCGGACGTCCATCATCTGGTTTTTATTTACGGTATTGGGACGAGTCAGAGAATAGAATAATATAAGGAGGCAACATGAGAACAAACTTCTCCCAAATCCAGTTATATAAGTGCAGTGTGCACTTGATACACTTCCATCATTTAAAATTTTTGATCCATACTTTAAATGGCTTTTCCATCAATTTTCAGGTGCCCAGCCTGAAACAAAGACATAATATTACCTAATTTTAATATTACTATATTTAAAAAAGCAAATTACATGAATGTTTCAAAAGTATACAATAATTACTTATAAACATAAGGCAGCGGTCTAATATAAAATGATAATTTTTTCCCAAATATTTTATAATTATTCGGAATGATTTAAAAAGACAGATCTTAGGGAAATACACAACACAGATTAGTGAAGTTAGGTTTTTGTAAATTCGCCCTAAATGTGTTCAGTACTTATGTCATGAGGAAAGAATTTAAGTGGACAACACAAAATTGAAATTAGTACTTGAAAAATCCAATTTATAAGCAAACTATTGTTTTGAAATCTACTAAATATTCTTAAAAATTACTTAAAACTCCTGTTCACACCTCAAAAATGAAGAATAAGGAAAGTTTTATTTAAAAAAATCAGGGTTTTCTGAGTGTTTCCACTATTCGAATTAATAACTAGTAAATATATAAAAGTTTGTGTAAAACATGTGTAAAATTTCAGGAAAGTTTAACCACAAGAGTTTTAAGGAGTTATATTTCAATATTATCAAATAACTTACCTTGCCAAGAACCAGGAAGCTTCCACATTGATTTACTTTACAAAGATTGCAAGTGCGGCACCAGATTCATAATTTTTATAAGCCTGTAAGCTTTTGTATGCTTTCATTTGTTGTCCAGTGTAAAAGCTATTACTTCAAATTAAGTAATTTAATTGGGCAAATCACTAATATTTAGAGTTGTAGAGATACTAACAGGGAATAAGGATCAACATAGTCTATTATTTTTAGTTTTCGTCGTATCGGCACTTCCCATCACCATTTAAGATAGTACACACTACGAGACACATTTAAACTATTTTTTACAAAAAATTGCCAAAAAAAGCACTTTTCATATCCGAAAGTTCGGCAAAACTATTGACTTTTTAAAGGTTAGGTTAGGACAGAACCGAAAGTAAGCAGTGTTGCCGCGGCTTGCTTTACAAATTCCGCTTTTTGTCATACAAAATTTCGCTATTTTCCGCTACGCTTATTAAAATGTTTGTTTCGTAAAAATAATATATAAAATAAGCTAAACGGCGACCGGTGACAGAGTTAAATAATAGGTTACGGTTGAAAATATATGGTTATTTTTAATTACCGGGCCCACGGCTGATTGTATTGAAATTTTGTATGCTGGGGTTTTTGGGCGCTGATCACGAATCTGAAGTCAAGTTAGAGTGTCGAATACTTTTAGTTTTTTAAGTTATAACGCCCCACTTGGACGGAACCTCAAAACTGCACAAACTTTTCTAAATTGCTCTACTTAAAACTGATTACAGCCAAAATGGAAGATTTGATGGAAATACACACTTAATATTTTGTAAGATAAATTTAATTTCACTTTCATTTAACAAATATTTTTAAATAAAATAAAAGCACAACAAATACTTTCCAAAAATATTATTTTACTTTTATAAATGTCAACAAAATTGTCTAGGGATTTTAGACAGTTTTATGTTGAGTACGCCGAGGACCTGCGAAACAATTGAATGGCTTATTTTTTAAATTTAAATCGCGAAAAATAAAAATAACTTAGAATTTGAAACCTAGGCCATTCAATTGTTTCGCGTGTCGCTGGCGTACCAACATAAAGTGTGCAAATATCTAGATAATTTTGTTTACGACTATAAAGTAAAAAAAATATTTTGTTGTGTTTTTGTTAAAAATATTTGTTAAACAGATGAAGTAAATTTACCTTATAAAATAATAAGTGTATTTCATAGAATCTTCCATTTTAGCTATGTCAGTTTTGAAAGAAGAATTTAGGAAAGTTTGTGCGGACTAAGGATTAGGTCAGTGGAGCGTTATAGCAAAATAAAATTGTCCGACAAAATTTGACTTCGCCCCAAAAAACCTAGTATAAAATTTCAATAAAATCGGCCTTGACGGTAAGTAAAAAAAAATTGCCAAATATATAATAGACTAAATTAAATTGCTTTATCAAAAAGTGTTTTAAATTTGGAGCTTAAAAACTTTCAGAACATTTTTCTCTTGAAGCTGAATTTTAATTACTGTAAAGCTGTATCTAAATTTTGAATATTTAAAATCGTATTAGACACACTATTAGTAATAGGAACGTATTTAATGGGCCTCATCTAGCAGCAAAAGACGAAGCGATGAATAAAATAGCTGCAAAGTTAGAACGTAAAATAGTTTAACCTTTATTTAAAATATTTTTGTTTTTTGAACGCAATTTTAAAACTATTTTACCTTACAAAATATTTTGCGCTATTTTATAAGCGCTAAGTCCGACCCTGAGCACGCGTAATCATGAATGAGAAATTATGAATGACACCGCCCTCTGGCGAAGAAGGCTGAACCTAGGGCGTGAATATTCAAATAACTGAAATCGTCTGCTCAACCGCTCAGAGTAGTACGTACATATGCTTCCCCCTACTAGATAAGCAAAAAGAGACGGATATACTTCCGATTCGGTATGATCCGTTACGAGCGGAGAGAAATTTGACATAAGCACAAAATGTTGGTTTTTCATGTTTTCCGGTACTTTAGGTACCAAATATATCAACAAAAACAAAAGTTTAAGTGGTATTTTTGGAAAAAATCACATTAAAGAGATTGAAGTTAAGTTCCGCTACTAAAAATTTCTTATTTTGTGCGTCAGTCGCAAGAATCGCTGTTTTGTATTGACTTGATTGAATTATTGCAAAATTCCGTGTTTAGAATTATAAAAACCAACAATTTATGAATAAAACGGACGAAAAAAAATACCCATTATTGGAATTTTTTTTTACAATTCCATCACTAATCACTTTTCTTTATCACTCCCTTCACTAACTTCTGCCCCATTCGGTCCCTTTCAGTTACTTTGGCCTTGTTTAACCTTTTAATTGTAGAGTATGTTGAATTAGATTCAACACAGAAATATTGGAATAGCTTTACTTAGTAACAAATTGTACACCTTTGTACGGGAACTTATACTTGTACTTGTTTACTAAGATAATGCCAAACAATTTTTTGTACTGGCATTAAGAATTAAACTTTCCCGGGAAATTTTTTTCCAAATGCGAGAACAAACTTTCAGGCAATGGTTTAATGAAAAAAATTAAAGCCATACTTAAGAATACAACATTCCAGCAATTTTCCCCAAATGCGAGAACAAATTTTTGGGGCCCCTCTTTCCTTGAAACGAGCGGTCTTATTAAATTGAATTTTTTTTCGCCTTATCTCCGATAGACGGTACGGCGACTCGTTTTCTCTCGAGCGAAATCTTGAGACCTTATTGGATGTGTCCACCTGGCATGCATTACCGGTTCACGGAAACATGTCGACATTCGCGTTGCGTAGCGATGAGCGGTTTTCTTTGATTTCGATGTTAGGAATTTGATAAAGCGCTGTTGTCACTTTTATTTAGAAAATTTGTTGTTTAATTTTAGATTTTTAATATTTTATTAAGAATTAGAGAAAAAGTTAACTTTGGCCTATTGAACAATAGCTTCAAGTTGCAAGGAGTGTTTCCGCAACATCAAGTAACTCAACTTTCTAAAAAATGGATTGGGTGTTTTTTCACATCCACTTTATAGTCCAGATTAATCACCATGCAATTTAAATCTCCTTGAAACGCTGAACGAGGCATTAGGCGGCCAAAATTTTAAGACAATGATGATGTTGCTAAGTTTGTACCCAGGTGGCTTATTGTTGTAACCATGGTTACTGACATTTTGATCCAATGCAATACATTTTTTGTTCAGTTTTTTCTCAATCAAAAATAAACAGTGGCGTCTCGTGGCATGTCTAAGAGGGGAAAGTAAAAATAACATACATCATAGACACCACTTATGCCCAAATTTTTTTGATTTTAGAAAGAAACAGATTATAATCAGGGACGATGGGCTAGGATGGACATTTGGAGTGATGCGGTCATAAGAGTTTTGTCTTCACCCTCCCATATAAATTAAATTAAATTAATTATATATATATATATATATATATATATATATATATATATATATATATATATATATTTATTCCTGGGAAACACCAGATTTTTTTCAAATAGATACATACGTAAATGGCGGCTGCCTTTAAACTAGAAAGTTCGCAATTTAATTGAAAAAGGTGTAAAACAAATAAAAATACACTGTCTTAAGGGTGTTTATAAAAATGTGTGCCACTTTAGTGTAAAAATCAAGAATTGTGTACAAAAGAAGGGGAAAATAGTGAAAATGAGGTTTTGATTTTCAACTTTGATGATGAATATCTAGAAAACGAAACGTTGCCGAAAAAGATTTTGTGAGATTTGTAATCAGCGCCCCGAAAACCCCGTATACAAATTGTCAAAATCGGAAAAGGGGGCAACTTTCGAGACAATTACCATGTCTTTTAATAAATGTATGTATGAGTATATTGTACCTTTTTATTTTTTTTGAAGGCGCGCCCCATAGCCCTCCCACAAGCCACCACTGCAGTTAAATAAAAACTTGAAGTTAATATTTAAACCTCTTGTAGTACTAACCAAAAGTACAATTTTTCTCTTAATTGAATATGGAACTAAGTTATATTAGGAGAAGGTGTCTTTTCTTTCCCATTGCTATTCTTACTGCTGACAATTCTGTTAACAAAAACCCAAAACTGTTTCACTGGCTCTTGAAGTTGGTACATCTAAGTTTAAATCCAAAATAAACCTAAAAAAATATTTTTTTAACTTCTAAATGGGTCAAAGCAAAATGGCAAAACTAACCTCGATAAACAGTTGGGGCTCCCTGAAACCTGGATCT
>JAHBCN010002532.1:0-89786 GCA_019359885.1 Listronotus oregonensis
GGACTAATTTTTTCTGGTTTTTTTTTTTCTACCAAACACAATTAAAGTCAAAAGGGGGGGAAAAAACAGCAAAAAAATGAAAGCCCCAAAAAAAACCCGGGGAAATATATTTAGGGGCAGAAACCGCCACCGGGGAATTTTTGGACTATGACTATATAACCTATCAGAGATACAAAAAATTTCATAGAATAAAAAAGAGAGATTTTTAAATTGTCAATAAAAAAAATTAAATATAAATTTTCGATAGGTTAAATAATAAAAAAAATATAAACGAAAATTTAATTTTGACAAAAAATGTTAGTTCAAAATAAGAAAAAAAAATTTAAAAATTTGTGGTTTTTTTTTTTTTTTTTAAAAAATTAAATCATTAATTTTATTCATTTAAATCACAAATCACTTAAAATTTGGAAAAAAAAAATCCAAAAGAAAAAAAAAATAATTTCAAATATTTTTCCAGAGACCTTAAAAAGCCCTGAAAATTCGATTTTTGTTTAAAAACCAAAAAATATTGTTTTTTAAAAAAAAAGGTTCCCCTAAAAAATTTTTAAGGGTTTTTTAAATATAAATAGTTTATGTCATATAAAGTTTTGTATCTTTTATTTTTTTTAAGATATTGACTTTAAAAAAAAAAATTTCTTAATTTTTTAAATTAGTTTTTTTTTCGATTATTTGTTTTGAGCCCCAATTTTGACTTGGGATTTCGTTCAGCTAAAAATTTTTTTGGGCCTGTGTTACCTACTTTTATAACAAGTTTTTTAAATTTTTTTAATTTTTTAAAAACCATATTACAAATTGTTTTTGGCCCCTTATTTTCATATTATCAGAAAGTAAAAAAAAGGATAAAATAAAAAGTATAACCAACCAGAAAAAAGGGGGAACTTTTTTTGGGGATCAGTTCCCCGCAGATTGTGCCTTTAAATTAATTTTAATAAAAAGTATTTTTTCCCCCTTGACTAAATTTTTTTAAAAGAACTAGGCACTAATTTTGCCTGGATTTACCTTACTAGTTAAATATCAAAGTAAAGGGGAAAAGTTTTTTCGTTGAATTTTGAGGTTAAAATCTAAATTTTTTTTTCAAAACAGCCCCGAAAACTTTAAAATTAAAAGCCAATTTTAAAAATTTTTTCCTAACGTTTAAAAATTTTTATAATAGTCCTAACTAAAGTTTTGGGGTTTTAAACCCCCGTTATCTTTAATAATTTTTTTTTTAACCCCCTTTGACATTAAAAACCGAGGTTTAAAATTACCTATACAATTTTTAATTGTTTTTTTTACCATATTTTGGTTTTTTAAGGGGGAGCAGGTTATTTCCAGGGTCTAATAAAACGGAAACTGGGGCCCCAAATTTTAATTTTATTCGTTTTTCCGAAAGGGGGAAATTTTTGGGTTTAAAGGGGGGCCATTTTGTAGTAACCCTTTAAAAAAAGCATTTAAGTTCCGATGCTAAAGAAATAAATCGAAAATGTACCCCATTTCGCTATCAAGAAAATTTTAGCTCGGGATGCTGTCCCCGAGACGTGTTTTAAAAAAACACCTTTGTCACATTTGGGGATATAATAGAAAACCCATAATTCCCCGGAAAAAAGGAAGTGACTCCGGCCCTTTTGAAATTTTATAAAAGTGATTTGGATCTATTAAGAAGAAAAATTTATATATTTATGCTCCATTCAAAAAGTTTTTTTAAAAGGTTAGAATAAATTTTAAAACCCCTTTTTTTTAAATTTTTAAACCCCTTATTATTCTTTATTCAATTAGAAATTTTTTATTTAAAATTTATTTAATTCTTTCCCCAAACCCCGACCCGCCCCCTTTTTTGGCCCCCCTTGATAAGGTGGAAAATTTTCATAAAGGGGCTTAATGCTATGATTTTTTAAAGGGGGGGCCCCCCGGTTTTTTTTAAATTTTTTTCTATAAAACTAATTTTTTCCCTTTTCTGCATAGATACCTTGTTGGTAAACCCCATAATCTAATTAACCAATTCCAAAAGGTTTTATTGCACATCAGGCGAGTTAGGCATTTTCAAATGGATTAAAACGTATTATATCATTTTTTTAAAAAGGTGGGGGACGACGCCCAATTTCAAAATAAACCTTTTGTATAAAAAATTAAAAAACTTTACTTTTATTATTTATATTTAAATAATGCCTTTCAAATAAAAAGTAAAAAAACTGTTGTCAGGTAGTTGTGGTGATTATTTGATTTTTTTTGACATAAACTTTTTAAAAACATCCATTTATTTTTTTAAGGGGGTAATAATCTGGAGTTGTTTTTTTTAAATACGTATAATAAAAACCAATTTTTATTTTTCCTTTTAAAAAAAAAAATTTTGGGGAAAAATGTCAAAAAAGGCCCAAAGGGCCCCAACGGGGCAGTTATTTTAAAATAGGGGAATATTATAAAGGGGGGGAAGTATTTTTGAACTTTCAGTAAACTGATAATACTTTGGGGGCTGAAAGTATTTGGGCGAAAAAAAGATTGAAATACGATCGTCTGAGTGCAAAAAACCCCTGGAAAGTCCGTGGCCTACCGGCGGGGGGCGAGTCCGAAAAAAAAGGGGAAACCAAAAATCCGTATTTGGGTTTTTTTTAGGCATATAGGTCAATTCCCGCGCTGTGGAGCACTACAATAAAAGAATATCCAGATCGGAAAAGGGAAAAAGGGGGGTACGAAACTTTTCGCAAATTTATTTTAATTAAAAACAAGCAACTATTAAAGATGTTAAAAAGCAAATTAAACTAAAAAATAATACAGAAAGGATTAAAGAACAGGACCCAAAGCACGGTTTTGGCCTAAAATGATAGAACTATCTTGAAAATAGTTTTTAAATTTTTATCCGTAACCAACGTAGTGTAAAAATTTAAATGATAAATTTGTTACGTTTAGTTTTATTTTTTGACCCAGCGTCTTCCCTTTTTTTTATTATTTAAATTGACAATATAAATTAATGAATGCAACCTTTTCTATCTTTTTAAATAAAAAAAAAGCGTTTTAGAAGCTTTAAACATAAATACTGACAAAAAATTGATTGTGTAGGGGAATTTCAAATACTGATGAAAAATTTAATAAGAATACGTTAGTAATAATGATCGTGTGAGGGCCGCTTAAGGAAGGACTTATTAATGTCGCAACTCGTAGGTGTCCATTTCGTGAACTGGGTGTCCAGTGGGAAACCAAAAATAATAAATTTTATTTTACATCTAGATAATTTTTATGTCAGCTTATAAAATGGGTATGTAATTTTTCCCATAGAAAAATAGGGTTTATATTAACATCTTTTACAACAGAGGTTTGTACTGTATATTTGGCATTTGTCCACTTAGTGAAACAATGAGGGAATGACCTAAACATTATATTGAACTACAAACAAAAATGTTTAATATCAAAGATATTTTTTATACGCTTTTGATCAAAATTACACGAAAAAATAACCACAACTAAAAAATGTTTCATTATTTTATTACAGTAAAAAGATAAAAGCCAAATATACAGCACAGAAACTGGATGATTTTTTGTGTCCAGATGCTGTAAAACCGTCTTGTTTCACCAAGTGGAAAAATGGTAGATCCATTTCATGAACTGGACAAAAATATCGTCCAGATGGTGAAATAAAATATTATTGCACTATCTGGTTCTACTTTAGAAACTGGACATTCAGTTTATGAAATGGATAATTACGACATGTGGTGCGACTTAAACATACAATATATGTTTACGTTCCATTTTATATTTACTATAAGTAAATTAAATGAATATCCACTCATGCATATAATGATTATATCTTTTTTTTTGTTGGTTAGTTAAAGCGGTTTTATTTTCCCCAATTATATTTCAGATGTGATAAATACCATATTGAAAATTATTAAAATTTTGTTAAAAACTTCTACGTAGGGATAATTTAGACAAATTCAAAAGCCCTCAGTTCTGGTCGGTCATGGTTAGTTCTCGTTAGCTCAAGCGGCTTTTTATTTTCCCCAATTATATTTCAGACGTGATAAATCACTAAAAGTAGGAACAGTCAACTTTTTCGTTCAGGCCGGAGTTCTGCCATGGCTTAATCAAATTAAATTTATTCCAAGAATTTTTGGCCTGCAATTCTGCCATACATAAACTGAAAATAAGTTTATACTTGCCTATTTGGGCCGCAATTCGGATATACCCATTTTTAGCCAATAAAACATATGTTCAGGGGCCTATTATGCCTATTATTATGTCATTATGTTTTAATTGTAAGTTTTTTAAATGTTAAAAAGTTGAAGATAAAATAGAAAAAATAGCGATAATATTTTTAAAAAACAATTGATCAAAAAGTTACATTAACTATTTTTCAATAAAACGCAACATTTGGAAATTTTTAGTTATTGTAAATTGTACTCTTTTAAAAGTCACTTAAGCTTTTCCTAGTAAAAGCAGGAATATCTAGTCCAATTTGTTTTAAATAACTTTTCTAATAGTTTTTTAAACGTTTAACTGCTTACTTATATTGTTTTTTTTAAAAAGTTTAGTTTTCCTTTAAATGCTTGATAAATCAATAAACGATTTCAATAACGTTAACTTTAGTAATGATGTAGGAATTTCAACGGTGTTTTTAAAAGATAACAATGAATGTATACAGTACGAGTCTTTAACTTTTAAAGTAAGCAAACTTCATTGAACCGTTCTTACATTATATTTAATTTATGTCATATTTAGTTTTTCCTCAGTGCTAAATAAACAATTGAATGGGTAAACTATTCTACAAAGGCCAAGTTCCTCATTGACATTTTTTTGCTCCAGAGAGCTAGGACGGATCCTTCAAAAAAAGTCACAATTCCTTTTTTTAAGAAAAAAAAGAATCAAACCCCAGAAATCGATTCCTATTTATCGGATCACGAATCCGGATATCTAAGATTTTATACTTACAAATGGTATCTACGATTCGATAGAGCATAATCCAGATAATAAATCAAGCGTCAATGATTTTAGCACGAAGCTTGAGTCGCGAAATATAATTTTAGCCTCATTTTGAAGTGCTGTACCTCTTAGCCATATTAGTTTTTGGTAAATATTCTGCAAAATTGAATTATTTTTGAGTTCTACATGAAACCACCCATAAATGGAACATTTTTTCGAACTGTATTCCAAAACTTGCGATGCTAGATCTTCATAAGGTTTTTCAATGTGATTCTTGAGATAACCTTAAGCTAACCTAAAAACCTCTTATTATAATTTTACAGAAAGTTTCACAAGTAAAATTAGGAAGATCAAGCAATCAAAACTTTTAAGATATATGCAAGTCAAATTTATACTCGTTTTTGAATACCAAATGTTTCATTTAAATGTTGTTTATCTGGACCTTATAAACAATATATTTTGGTTAAAAATTACAAGTTAGTTGTGTTTACTTATTTAAATATTTTATTAGGCCTATATCCCAGATAAAGCCATATGTTTTAAAATGATTCATCTGTATTCTCTAAAACCAATGTGATGCCAATTAAGAATCTTAGGTAAAAATTTGGAAATTTAAAATGAAAGATTTCAAATGACGGATTTTGGCATTTATAAGCCTCAGATTTAGGGTGCTAGGTCAAAATTTGGAAATTAACAATCTTAGGTCAAAATTTGAAAATTTAAAATGGCATATTCAAAATGGCAGATTTTAGCATTTATAAACCAAATTTTGTCTCTGAATATTATAAGAAAACGATTTCCTTTGGAACCCATTCTTCAAAAGAAATCGTTCGGATCAAAAATTTTAAACGAATCCGGATCACGTATCCTATGTTTGGAATCGTTTCCCAAAAAGGTTTCCCATTCCCCCCACTCTTTTTTTGTTCCATTTGCTTAAATCCGTTTCTTAATTCTATCCATCTATCATGGTCAGGTGCTCTTTCGATCACCTGCTTGCTCCTCCCCATCCAGTTTCGATCAAACGAAAAAACCCCAAGATCTCTGATATAAAATTATTATACTCCCATATGTTTTCATTATAAATGTGATTTAGATTTAAAAAATAATTTATCAATCCCAAAAAAAAAGAAAAAACTAAAAATTACAATTAGATTTAACTCATTTGGTGGAAAATTTAAAATACGAGCAAATACTTAAAAATTCCTCCTTTTCAGGCTCTTCAATTAATTTTATATTGGGCCAAAAAAAATCTTGTCAAAAAACAATAAGTTTCGGTATCGGCAAAAAATTTCCAAACAAAACCCGGGGGACCTTTTGAAAATTTTTCTTAACTGACACAAGCATATTCTATTCATTGGCCACAAAATTTAAAAAAAAATGCCTCTTTAAAATTCCCCTTTTTGTCTGTATACTCTCTACTCCAAATTAGCCCCGGGGCCAATTAATCCTTGGGTGAGTAATATTTAACAGAATATTTAGCACTTTGGTTCCCCAATTTAAAAAAGACCCTTTTTCCCAAAAATTCCCCCACTTTTACAAGAAATCTTAACTCTCTTGCTCCCCCAACAAATGCTTTCCTTCCCCCCAAGGGCTCCTAATGAGGCAACCCAAAGTGTTATTTCCCAAATCCTTCGATGCTTTTCCTTTACCGTCTATCGAAGGGTCTCTGAATTTCCCAATTTGTTCGTTCCTTTATCCTTAAAAGTGTCCAGATCTTGGAACCTTCGGAATGTAAAGTTTTTTTTTTCTCCTCCAGCTTTAAATCTTGACCAAAAGCCTCTTGCTTTAAGAAGGAGCAATGCTACGGTACGTTAGTATTAAGCATTGCTCCTTTTTGGGAACTGCCCCCTAACACTTTAAAAAATAGTTTTAGAAGAAAAAAGGTAGATTTGTCAACAAACATTGGTTCGGAAACCTTTTCCCCCTATTTTTGTGCGATTTTATGTTTCTTTCAGAGAGAGTGGCTGTAACATAATTTATGAATTTCTCATCAAACGCAAATAAACCCTTTATAAACGTAATTTAGATATCATATTAATGTCGTTCCTGTTCCTGGCAGCTTTATTACTTTTTTGATAGGTGCTTTTCTACTACCAAAAAAAATTCAGTACTATTAAAAAAATAAATACCTAAACAGGATTTATAAGGATAAAATTGAAATTCTATTTTGTTTCAGTACAAAATATAAACTAATATAAAGGTACCAACTATAGTATATGAAGGTACCTAATAATATTTAAATTACTTGTTTAAACAGATTTTTTATATAACTTTTCTTTTTTTTTATTTTTACTATTGCTGCAAAAAAACACATTTTCTAATATTAAAACTATCGCATTTAAATTTATGTCACAATAATTTGAAGGACCGGCGCGGCGCCACTGTCTGATTGCAAATTATGATAATAGTTTTGAGAATCTGTGTAAGTTTTACGACAGTCTTTATGATATTTTATTTTAATTTCGCCATTTAAAATATCATCTTTTTGACAGATTTTTTTGCTAGATTGTCCTGCCTTTTTTCAGCACTTAATAGTAATGATAACAACCCTTGTATTCTAGGTCAGCGTTTCTCAACCTTTTTTGGCCACGGACTAAAATATAGTTATTATTTTTTTTTAATAAGTATTTTTTTCGCGGATCGAAAATTGTCCGCGGACTAGTAAAATTTCTCCGCGGACCACTTGTGCCATGGTGGTCGCCCGACCAGCGGTTGAGAATAGCTGTTCTAGGTCTTTTTAAAACAGATTTGTATCCATCATACACAATTTTCTTACAAATAATTCGCTTCATTGTTTTAAAATTTTAAATACATACAGCACACTCTAAATTTCGACAACCACCACTACTAATGTATTACTTAACTACGCACGCTATCCGCATGCGGGGCTATTGGGTCCCGATAATACTTTTTTACGTCTGAAAAAAAATCGCTGTTGCCAAACGATACGCTCTAGGAAAAAAATTTTTTTCAAAAACTTTTGTTATTATTTGGCTATATTTTCTTGCTGCATGTATGAAAATATTTTCAAAAAAAAAAAGTTTATCGATTTGAAAATTTCAATACCAAAAATATTTATTTTTGTTTATATGATTTTTAGAGGAATGAAAGTGCAATTTTGCCCAAACTGTTTAAAGGTTAAAAGCGCTACAGTTGGGCTTTAATTTGACACAAAAAATTTCGGTATCTTTGATAGTTTTAAAGTTAGGCGGTGGAAAAAAAAAAATCAATTTTTTTACAAGTTAAAAAAAATCAATTTTTATTAATTTAAAAAATTCGAGACCACAAAAAAATGTCGTAAAATACGATTTCATGTCCCGGTGACATACTCAAAGAAACCTAACAGGTTTGATCTGGTCCTACGCCAAAAAAAAAAAAAAACGACACGATAGACTTACGGAATCGCTTCACCAATAGGCAAGTATAAACTTATTTTCAGTTTATGTATGGCAGAATTGCAGGCCAAAAATTCTTGGAATAAATTACCACATATGTTTAAAATTCGAATAACACTAAAGCCCTTCAGTTTATCGAGTTAATCCAAGGTGCATTTTTCTGTAAAACTGAGGAAGAAAATAAGTATCTTGTCCAAATTATTAAAAATATTGATACCAAAAGTTACGACAAATTAATGGTAAAAAAATGTAAAAATTGCCCTAACCGCCACTGGCCATAATAGTAACAAAAGTTTATCATTAGATGGTACTTCGGTTAATTTTTCGACTGTACCATGTTTTAAATTAATAAACCCAAATTCTAAAAAAAATCTTTCACAACCTTTATCTTAAAAAGGGGCTGTTTTGGAACTATAAGTTTTTATATCATTTTTGTCTTAGTTTTTGCGAATAATTAAACCAATAAAAATGGTATACGATTTTAAATCACCCTGTATATATTATAAAAGGTAGTCTTAAACGGGAAGTACGATATTTAAAAAAAAATAAGCTAATTTCAATAAATATCACTGTATAATTTATTTAACCAATCAGTAATACAAAAATATTTTTACAAGTTTAATAAGAAAAATATTATAAAATACCCTAAAGATATAGGGATAGTTCAAGTTAAAATTAAAACATGCATTATACAAATTTGATCAATTAGAATTATATACACAAAGTATAACATGGAGTAAATACACGTTGTAAAGACAATTCTAATAATAAAATAATTAAGAAGAGAAATATTGAAGTTAAAATTAAAACATGTATTATACAAATTTAAACAATTAAAAATATATATACAAAGTATAACATATAGTAAATACAAGGTACAAAGACACTTTTGATAATAAAATAATTAGAAAGAGAAATATTATAAAGTACCCTTTAATAATAAGGATAGTTTAAGTTATAATTAAAACATGTATTATACAAATTTAAACAATTAAAATTATATATACAAAGTATAACATATAGTATATACACTTCTTATAATAAAATAAGGTAAATAAATCTTAGATCATAAAACCGCTACATTAAAAAAAATAAGAAGTAAGTTACATTAAAAACACATATAAAGACTTTACGTAAATTACACCAGCCATGATAAAAAGTCACTAGTCACATTTTTTTGAGTACTAGCAAATATATAAAATGTTTTAAAATTAAATAAAAGATTTATTTATAAAAGTGAAGCACAAGGTAATATTTTTTAAAAGGAACAATTTCTAATTTCGTTAAGGTGTAGATACATATCTACCTGTTTTAAATTAAATTGTAGATAATAGGTGATGTTCTAAATTTCACTCAGTTTTTTTCCTTACACTGGGATCGTCACTAACACAAGTCTGGTTTTATTTAAATACTGTCATTTTAAAACTGTAAAAGTTTACTTATTGTTGTCAACTAAGATTATTATTCACAGCATTTTCTTCGTTTTCTACTGAAAGGTGTTCTAGAACTCTCATTGGTGCCTCCAGCGCTATTTTTCTTCTGAAAAGTGTGTCTAATAAAATAATACGTAACTCCTTCTCGTGTTTTATTGCTGGGCTTTGGTTATTTTCGGCTTCAGTCTCCTCAGCTGGAATTTCATTTTTTTCTTGAAGAAACTGCATGTTAACATCCTCTAATAACTGGTCGATATTAACGTCCATCATGTCGGCCACAAATGATGGTTCATTTGGTGGTGTTACCAGGAAAAAAGAATCATCAATCAATCCGCTATGTGGATGGCTATCAATTTTCACTATTTTACCTTCGATTGTGGTGGTCATTCTTGCAGGACAGTTGTCCGTGTAGCACTTCCAGATGACACCTTCCGAAGAAACTGTTACAAACTTAAATAAGTTATTTTTAATGAAAACTAGTCCATTTAATTCGTCTAGATTATCAAAAAAATCCGCCATTTTTTGAATCTTAAATCAGAGTAAATATCTGGTCAACTCAAAAGACACAGCTAAACTAACAATTTGTTTATCACCTTCCCTTAACAAAGATTCCTACCCAACTGATAAACATTACTAATAATTGTATTTAATTATTGGTGGGTACTCGTAACCCTTTACGGTAAACCAGGTAAGAAAATTTTTAAATTTCGGAAGTTCCAATTTCGTTATTCTCAGTGTCATAAATAATTAATTATGCATAATTTGCACACCCTGTTCTTTGTTAAATTTTCTTGGATTCAGAAATTTGAAAGGATTATTAAATTACACAGGTAAAAAAAGTAGTGTGCGCTGGGTATCGGATTAAGATTTTCTGGTGTATTTTTTTTTGCCAAACACGAATCTAAAGTAAAAACTGGGGGTCAAACAGTAAAAAAACGAGAAAACCCCAAAAAACCGACACGGTATATTTATCGGCAGAAACCTCCCACCACGGAATGTTTAAACTATGACTATATAAACTATTACAAATACAAAAAATTTCATAAAATAAAAAAGAGAGATTTTTAAATTGTCCATAAAAAGATTAAATAAAAATTTTTGATAAGTTAAATAATAAAGAAGATATAAACGAAAATGTAATTTTGACAAAAATTTTAGTTCAAAATAGGAAAAAAAATATTAATTTGGTTTTTGTTTTTTTTTCTAATAATTAATCATTAATTTTATTCATTTGAATCACAAATCACTTAAAATTTGGAGAAAAAATTCAAAAGTAAAAAAAAATATTTTCAAATTTTTTTCCAGAGACCTTAAAAAACCCTGAAAATTCGATTTTGTTATTATAATTAAAAAATATTGCATTTAGACAAAAAGGTTACCTAACTTAAATTTAAGGTCTTGTAAATATACATAGTTTATGTCATATAAAGTTTCGTGTATCTTTTATAGTTTTTAAGATATTGACTTTGAAATTTAAAAAAAATTAAAAAATATCTGAAATTACGACTTCTCGATTATTTGCTGTTTGACCCCCAATTTTGACTTTAGATTCCTGTTCAGCTGAAAAAAATACTCCAGAAACTCCTAGTCCGACACCCAGCACACACCACTTTTTTTGTGGGCCTGTGTTACTTTATAACAAGTTGTTTAAGTTTTTAAATTTATTTAACTATATTACAAATTCTACTTGTGCCTATTTTACCTATTATCAGAAAGTATAAAAATTTTGACGCAAAATAAAAAGTATAACCTAACCAGAACTAGCCAGAACATTTTTTGGCTCAGGTTCAGCAGAGGAATGCTGCTGATTCAAAGAAGTTAATACGAAAGTTTTTAAGTAAGTACTATACTTACCTTGGTTACACCTCCACTTTGTTTCTCCCGAAGCCAATTTTTGATTGTGCTTTTTAAATTTATTTAATACTAGTAATATTTTATCCCGTTGACTATAAATTTCAGCAGAACTAGTCATGTTAATTTTGTCTCGGATTTACCCTACTAGTTGAATATCAAAGTACAACTATTTTTTTACCATTATCTGCATAGATACACACTCAGGCTGAGTTAGGCATTTTTCTAAGGGCATTAAAAGCGTATTACATCCTTTTTTCAGGCGTTGCTGGACGACGCCCAATTTCATATAAATCTACGTATAAATACTTAAAATGCTTTACTTTCATTATTCATATTTACAATAAAAATATTGTATTAAAGAAATGGGTATGCCTTTCAAATACACAAGTAAATCTGTTGTCAGGTAGTTGTGGTGATTATTATGACTATTTATGACATAAATTTTGTATAAAAACATCCATTTATTTTTAATGGTATGAATAATCTGGGGTTGTTTTTAAAGTACGTATAATAAAACCATTTGCATTTATCACTGTAAACAAACAAAAATTGTGGGGCAAACAATGTCAGTAGCGGCCCGTAAGAAAGGACTTATTAATATCGCACCCACTGGGCGTAGTTGTCCATTTCGTGAAGTGGATGTCAAGTGGAACCATACAGTGTAATAATATTTTATTTCACTATCTGGACAATTTTTATGTCCAGTTCATAAAATGGATATGTAATTTTTCCACATAGGAAAGCGAGACTATATTACACCATCTGCACACAAAAATCATGCAGTTCCTGTACTGTACATTTGGCATTTGTCCACTTAGTTAAACAATGAGTGTTTTGAATGACATAAACATTATATTGAACTACTAAAGCAAAAATGTTTAATATCAAAGATAATTTTTATACGCTTCTTGATCAACATTACACGGAAAAACTAACCACAACTAACAACAATGTTGGGTCATTGCATTGTATTACAGTAAATAGATAAATGCCAAATATACAGCACAGAAACTGGATGATTTTTGTGTCCAGATGCTGTAATACCGTCTTGTTTCACCAAGTGGAAAAATGGTAGATCCATTTCATGAACTGGACAAAAATATCGTCCAGATGGTGAAATAAAATATTATTACACTATCTGGTTCTACTTTAGAAACTGGACATTCAGTTTATGAAATGGATAATTACGACATGTGAGTGCGACTTAAACATACAATATATGTTTACGTTCCATTTTTATATTTACTATAAGTAAATTAAATGAATATCCACTCATGCATATAATGATTATATCTATTTTTTGTTGGTTAGTTAAAGCGGTTTTTTATTTTCCCCAATTATATTTCAGATGTGATAAATACCATATTGAAAATTATTAAAATTTTGTTAATAACTTCTACGTAGGGATAATTTAGACAAATTCAAAAGCCCTCAGTTCTGGTCGGTCATGGTTAGTTCTCGTTAGCTCAAGCGGCTTTTTATTTTCCCCAATTATATTTCAGACGTGATAAATCACTAAAAGTAGGAACAGTCAACTTTTTCGTTCAGGCCGCAGTTCTGCCATGGCTTAATCAAATTAAATTTATTCCAAGAATTTTTGGCCTGCAATTCTGCCATACATAAACTGAAAATAAGTTTATACTTGCCTATTTGGGCCGCAATTCGGATATACCCATTTTTAGCCAATAAAACATATGTTCAAGGGGCCTATTATGCCTATTATTATGTTATTATGTTTTAATTGTAACAGTTTTTTAAATGTTAAAAAGTTGAAGATAAAATAAAAAAAATTACATTAACTATTTTTAATAAAACGCAACATTTGGAAATTTTTAGTTATTGTAAATTATACTCTTTTAAAAGTCACTTAAGCTTCTCCTAGTAAAAGCAGGAATATCTAGTCCAATTTGTTTTAAATAACTTTTCTAATAGTTTTTTAAACGTTTAACTGCTTACTTACCTTGTTTTTAACAAGTTTAGTTTTCCTTTAAATGCTTGATAAATCAATAAACGATTTCAATGACTTTAACCTTTAGTAATGATGTGCGAATTTCAACGGTGTTTTTAAAAGATAACAATGAATGTATACAGTACGAGTCTTTAACTTTTAAAGTAAGCAAACTTCATTGAACCGTTCTTACATTATATTTAATTTATGTCATATTTAGTTTTTCCTCAGTGCTAAATAAACAATTGAATGGGTAAACTATTCTACAAAGGCCAAGTTCCTCATTGACATTTTTTTGCTCCAGAGAGCTAGGACGGATCCTTCAAAAAAGTCACAATTCCTTTTTTAAGAAAAAAAAGAATCAAACCCCAGAAATCGATTCCTATTTATCGGATCACGAATCCGGATCATCTTAAGATTTTATACTTACAAATGGTACCTACGATTCGATAGAGCATAATCCAGATAATAAATCAAGCGTCAATGATTTTAGCACGAAGCTTGAGTCGCGAAATATAATTTTAGCCTCATTTTGAAGTGCTGTACCTCTTAGCCATATTAGTTTTTGGTAAATATTCTGCAAAATTGAATTATTTTTGAGTTCTACATGAAACCACCCATAAATGGAACATTTTTTCGAACTGTATTCCAAAACTTGCGATGCTAGATCTTCATAAGGTTTTTCAATGTGATTCTTGAGATAACCTTAAGCTAACCTAAAAACCTCTTATTATAATTTTACAGAAAGTTTCACAAGTACCGTCTAATAATTTCTTTACTTGCGGTATAAAAATGTATTAAAATTGTAAATTTATTTTTGGAAGACACCCTGAAAAGAAATAATAAATTGTCCCATTTAAAAGTCCCTTAGGATTATCTCAAGGATATCACATTTAAAAATTAGGAAGATCAAGCAATCAAAACTTTTAAGATATATGCAAGTAAAATTTATACTCGTTTTTGAATACCAAATGTTTCATTTAAATGTTGTTTATCTGGACCTTATAAACAATATATTTTGGTTAAAAATTACAAGTTAGTTGTGTTTCCTTATTTAAATATTTTATTAGGCCTATATCCCAGATAAAGCCATATGTTTTAAAATTATTCATCTGTATTCTCTAAAACCAATGTGATGCCAATTAAGAATCTTAGGTAAAAATTTGGAAATTTAAAATGGAAGATTTCAAATGACGGATTTTGGCATTTATAAGCCTCAGATTTAGGATATAAAGATTTTCGAGGGTGCTAGGTCAAAATTTGGAAATTAACAATCTTAGGTCAAAATTTGAAAATTTAAAATGGCATATTCAAAATGGCAGATTTTAGCATTTATAAACCAATTTGTCTCAAATTAGGAATATTTATAAGAAAACGATTTCCTTTTGGAATCGCATTCTTCCAAAAAGAAATCGATTCCGGATCATTTTAAAATTTTATAACGAATCCGGATCACGTATCCTATGTTTAAAAAGTAATCGATTCCAGCCTTTGGAATCGATTCTTGGATTCGATTCCAAAAGGATTCCATTCCTACCCAGCTCTGTTTTGTTCCATTTGCTTAAATCCGTTTCTTAATTCTATCCATCTATCATAGGTCAGGTGCTCTATTAACAGATCATCTGCTTGCTCCTCCCCCATCCGAGATTTCGATCTTGAACTTGACCAAAGCCGCAAGATCTCTGATATAAAAAATGCATATTATACTCCCATATGTTTTCATTATAAATGTGATTTAGAGTTAAAATAATTTATCAATCCCATAAAAAAAGAAACAAACTAAAAATTACAGATTAGATTTAACTCGATTTGGTGGAAAATTTAAAATACGAGCAAATACTTAAAATTCCTCCTTTTCAGGCTCTTCAATTAATTTTATATTGGGCCACCGAAAATCTTGTCAAAAAACAATAAGTTTCGGTATCGGCAAAAAAGTTTACCAAACTAATAACCCTGTGGGCGTTACCTTTGAAAACATTCTTAACTGACACAAGCATATTCTATTCATAGCCACAGCAGCTTCAAAAAGCTTAAATGCCTCTTTCGAGTCTCCTTTTTGTCTGTATACTCTCTACTCCAAATTAGACCCTGCTTGTAATATTAATCCTATGGGTGAGTAATGGCATTTACCAGAATATTTAGCACTCTTGGTTCAATTTAAAAAAGAGCCGTTTGCCGTATAAATGTCCCCACTTTTACAAGAAATCTTAACTCTCTTGCTCATCAACAAATGCTATTCCTTCCCCAGGGGCTCCTAATAGAGCAACCCAAAGTGTTACTTCCATCCTTCGATGCATTCCTTTACCGTCTATCTGAAGGGTCTCTGAATTTCCCAATTTGTTCGTTCCTTTATCCTTAGAGTGTCCAGATCTTGGAACCTTCGGAATGTAGAAGTTTTCTTTCTCCTCCAGCTTTAAATCTTGACTAAAACTGCCTCTTGCTTTAAGAAGGAGCAATGCTACGGTACGTTAGTACTTAAGCATTGCTCCTTTTTGGACTGACCCTAACACTTTAAAAAATAGTTTTAGAAGTTTACTATAGCAACTAAAGACAGGAATAGGATTGGATTTCATTATTATTATGATGATTATCATAATTTTTTTAAGCAAATCTTTATGTTCTCCATCAACCCAACGTATTATTTAAATAAAATTAGTATGTTTGTTTTTTAAAAAATAGTATAAAGATGATTTAAAAAAGATATGCCATCGCTTAATGGCCCTGGCCAAATATAAGACCAATATATAGGGTATTTCTTTAATATTGCGAAACATTTTACCGAGGAACTACTTGGATGAAAGTACAAAAAAAAGTTCCTAAACGTATGTCCCAAACTTGTAAGGTTTTGAACTACAGGGTGGTAAAGTTTTAAGAAAAAAAATATATATTTTATTTAATAAATGTGGATAAAAATAGACAGGTGAAATTCGGGACAGATATTATATTTTCCAAGGTTTTCTTACAACAATATGTGTAATCATCTCCTCTGGAAAAGGGTTGAAATCTGTAACCCTTAATATTTTTTTTACTGTATGTTTTTTTGGGATGGGAAATTTGAAATTTGGGAAATAGTTTGTAAAAGCCTTACTAATTAGAAACTTTTTGGTCCTGTAAAATTTGTTCGTAAATTGAGCTGTTTTTTAGTAAAATAATTGAATACATATCTGCAATATAAAATACAATGGAAAAACCATTAAGGGTGGCAGATTGCAACCCTTGCCCTAAGTAGCAGATGATTGCAAATATTGTTGGAAGAGGGCCTGGATAAACATAAACATCTATTCCATATGTCATGCGACCATGTTAATCCACATTTATAAAACAAAATCAGTTAATATTTTTTCTTAAATTTTGTTCGCCCTGTAGTTCAAAAGTTAAGAACTTTAGGACATGTTCATAGGAACTTTTTTTTATATTTTTATCCAAGAAGTCCGCCTGTAAATTTTTTCGCAATATTAAAGAAATACCCTGTATAAACATTTTGTTACTATTATGGCCCACTGGCGTAACGTCGGGCGGTTTTATTAATTTTTTTACCAGTATTTCGCCAGAACATCTTTGATATTAATATTAATTTGACATACGATACTCATTTTTTGCTTTTATAAAAGAAGTTATTGGATTTACTCAATAAACTTAACAGCTTTCGAAATACTTTAATTTTAAACTTGCGTGGAACGAAATACATTGTATACGAAATGTATTTAAAGTGTCTACCTGTTAACTAAATAGAAGCATTGAACCTTCGTTTTATTGACTTTTTGCAAAAATTAAAATTGTTATTCATTTTAAATATTAACCTTTTTGTACCACATATGTTTAAAATTCGAATAACACGAAAGCCCTTCAGTTTATCGAGTTAATCCAACGGTGCATTTTTCATGTAAAACTGAGGAGAAAATAAGTATCTTGTACCAAATTATTAAAAATATTGATACCAAAAAAGTTACGACAAATTAATGGTAAAAAAATGTACAAAATTGCCCTAAGCTACGCCACTGGTCCATAATAGTAACAAAAGTTTATCATTAGATGGTACTTCGGTTAATGTTTCGACTGTACCATGTTTTAAATTAATAAACCCAAATTCTAAAAAAAATCTTTCACAACCTTTATCTTAAAAAGGGGCTGTTTTGGAACTATAAGTTTATATATCATTTTTGTCTTATTTTTTGCAAAGAATTAAACCATTAAAAATGGTATATGATTTTAAATCACCCTGTATATATTATAAAAGGTAGTCTTAAACGGGAAGTACGATATTTAAAAAAAATAAGCTAATTTCAATAAATATCACTGTATAATTTATTTAACCAATCAGTAATACAAAAATATTTTTACAAGTTTAATAAGAAAAATATTATAAAATACCCTAAAGATATAGGGATAGTTCAAGTTAAAATTAAAACATGCATTATACAAATTTGATCAATTAGAATTATATACACAAAGTATAACATGGAGTAAATACACGTTGTAAAGACAATTCTAATAATAAAATAATTAAGAAGAGAAATATTACAAAGTATTCTTTGGCAATAAGGACAATTGAAGTTAAAATTAAAACATGTATTATACAAATTTAAACAATTAAAAATATATATACAAAGTATAACATATAGTAAATACAAGGTACAAAGACACTTTTGATAATAAAATAATTAGAAAGAGAAATATTATAAAGTACCCTTTAATAATAAGGATAGTTTAAGTTATAATTAAAACATGTATTATACAAATTTAAACAATTAAAATTATATATACAAAGTATAACATATAGTATATACACTTCTTATAATAAAATAAGGTAAATAAATCTTAGATCATAAAACAGCTACATTAAAAAAAATAAGAAGTAAGTTACATTAAAAACACATATAAAGACTTTACGTAAATTACACCAGCCATGATAAAAAGTCACTAGTCACATTTTTTTGAGTACTAGCAAATATATAAAATGTTTTAAAATTAAATAAAAGATTTATTTATAAAAGTGAAGCACAAGGTAATATTTTTTAAAAGGAACAATTTCTAATTTCGTTAAGGTGTAGATACATATCTACCTGTTTTAAATTAAATTGTAGATAATAGGTGATGTTCTAAATTTCACTCAGTTTTTTTCCTTACACTGGGATCGTCACTAACACAAGTCTGGTTTTATTTAAATACTGTCATTTTAAAACTGTAAAAGTTTACTTATTGTTGTCAACTAAGATTATTATTCACAGCATTTTCTTCGTTTTCTACTGAAAGGTGTTCTAGAACTCTCATTGGTGCCTCCAGCGCTATTTTTCTTCTAAAAAGTGTGTCTAATAAAATAATACGTAACTCCTTCTCGTGTTTTATTGCTGGGCTTTGGTTATTTTCGGCTTCAGTCTCCTCAGCTGGAATTTCATTTTTTTCTTGAAGAAACTGCATGTTAACATCCTCTAATAACTGGTCGATATTAACGTCCATCATGTCGGCCACAAATGATGGTTCATTTGGTGGTGTTACCAGGAAAAAAGAATCATCAAACAATCCGCTATGTGGATGGCTATCAATTTTCACTATTTTACCTTCGATTGTGGTGGTCATTCTTGCAGGACAGTTGTCCGTGTAGCACTTCCAGATGACACCTTCCGAAGAAACTGTTACAAACTTAAATAAGTTATTTTTAATGAAAACTAGTCCATTTAATTCGTCTAGATTATCAAAAAAATCCGCCATTTTTTGAATCTTAAATCAGAGTAAATATCTGGTCAACTCAAAAGACACAGCTAAACTAACAATTTGTTTATCACCTTCCCTTAACAAAGATTCCTACCCAACTGATAAACATTACTAATAATTGTATTTAAAATGCTATGGTGATTGGGTACTCGTAACCCTTTACGGTAAACCAGGTAAGAAAATTTTTAAATTTCGGTAAGTTCCAATTTCGTTATTCTCAGTGTAATAAATAATTAATTATGCATAATTTGCACACCCTGTTCTTTGTTAAATTTTCTTGGATTCAGAAATTTGAAAGGATTATTAAATTACACAGGTAAAAAAGTGGTGTGTGCTGGGTATCGGATTAAGATTTTCTGGTGTATTTTTTTCTGCCAAACACGAATCTAAAGTAAAAACTGGGGGTCAAACAGTAAAAAAACGAGAAAACCCCAAAAAACCGACACGGTATATTTATGGGCAGAAACCTCCCACCACGAAATGTTTGGACTATGACTATATAAACTATCAGAGATACAAAAAATTTCATAGAATAAAAAAAAGATATTTTTAAATTGTCAATAAAAAAGTTAAATAAAAATTTTTGATAAGTTAAATAATAAAAAAGATATAAACGAAAATGTAATTTTGACAAAAAATTTTAGTTCAAAATAGGAAAAAAAATATATTAATGTGGTTTTTGTTTTTTCTTTTAAATAATAAATCATTAATTTTATTCATTTGAATCACAAATCACTTAAAATTTGGAGAAAAAATTCAAAAGTAAAAAAAAATAATTTTCAAATTTTTTTCCAGAGACCTTAAAAAACCCTAAAAATTCGATAAATATTTCATTTAGACAAAAAGGTTACCTAACTTAAATTTAACGTCTTGTAAATATACATAGTTTCATATAAAGTTTCGTGTATCTTTTATAGTTTTTAAGATATTGACTTTGAAATTTAAAAAAATCGTTAATATCTGAAATTACGACTTTTCTTGATTATTTGCTGTTTGACCCCCAATTTTGACTTTAGATTTCTGTTCAGCTGAAAAAAATACTCCTAGTTGTATATATGAGCGGCCAAGTTCTGCAGAACAAAGAGTCGTTTAATCTTGTCGGCGTTACTTTTGAGAATAACCTCAACTGGCACAAACACATTTCATCCATAGCTTCGGCAGCTTCAAAAAGATTGGATTTTCTTCCGAGCCAAAAAATTTCCCCAATCTGAAATTGTATCCCAAATCAGACCCTCTTTAGAATATTGTTCTCATGTCTGGGGAATGGCGTCCCTACAACACTTAGCATTCTGGACTCCATTCAAAAAGACCGTTCGTCTTATTAATGATCCAACGCCCACAGACAGGCTTCCTCTTCTTGCCCACCGTCGAGCTGTAGGGATCTTCGCTCTTCTATGGGTTTTTTTACGGCTTCTGCTCAGAGGAGTTGGCCAGTATATTCCTTCTCTGGAAACTCCCAACAGAGCAACACGTAGTGCAACGTTTATGCATCCTTTTACAGTTCAGTTAGAGAGGCCCCAACTTCCCGCTTTCTTCGTTCCTTCATCCTAGAGTGCAAGTCTATGGAACCGCTGTCCGCAGAATTTTTTCCTTCTCCTCCCAATCCCCAAAAATTTAAGTCCCGTGTAACAAACTCCCTCTCACCACACTGAAGATACCCACGGTACGTTAGTATTTAGGCATTAGCCTTCGTGGACTGTCCCAAGATAAAAAAAAAGTCCGACACCCAGCACACACCACTTTTTTTGTGGGCCTGTGTTACTTTATAACAAGTTGTTTAAGTTTTTAAATTTATTTAACTATATTACAAATTCTACTTGTGCCTATTTTACCTATTATCAGAAAGTATAAAAAACGTCAAAATAAAAAGATAACCCCAGAACTACCGAACATTTTATGGCCCCCAGGTTTTAACTATGAATGCTAAACTATTCAAAGAAAAAATTAAAAAATACAAAGTTTTTAAGTTAGTACTAAAAATTAAATAAAAATTTTGATGTTACAGGACTACAGGAAAATATAAATGAAAATGCAGATTTTGGACAAAATTTAGTTCTCGGAAAAAAATGTTTTTGGGTTTTGTTTTTTACCAAAATTTCATCTACATTTACTCGGTATTAATCACAAATCACTTAATTTGGAACCACATTCAAGGCAAAAAACTAAATAAAATGTTGTGACTCACCAAAAACCCCCATTGATTTTGTATTATAATAAAAAATATTGAATTTAGATTAGAAAGGTTACAATTAAAATTTACGGACACTGCAAAAAAAAACATATGCATATAAAGCGTGTATTTTTATAGAGAAGCCCCTTTGCAGTTTAAAAATTTAAAAAGGAAAGACGACTCTCATTTTTTCTTTTTATAATTTGACTAGTTCCCTGTTCATACTGGAGAACAAACCCCAAAACCTCATGGTGGACACCTAACCACCAGGAGGCCCTGGAGACTTAGAAAAGAAAGTAAATAGGCTACTACACCTGTCTATTGTGTCAAACCTTTTAAATAACAAATACGCAAAATAAAAAGCCTAACAGACGCCAAAACCTCAGCTTTGTATTTAGTGTTAGTAATTCAATCAATCAATCAAATACTTACCTTGGTTACACCTCCACTTTGTTTCTCCCGAAGCGAATTTTTGATTGTGCTCTTTAAATTAATTTAATACTACTAGTATTTTACCCCCGTTGACTATAAATTTCAGCAGAACTTGTCATCTTAATTTTGTCTCGGATTTATCCTACTAGTTGAATATCAAAGTAAAACTAACTTTTTGTACCATTATCTGAATAGATATACTTTGTTGGTAAACCCCATAATCTTATTAGACCTGATTTTAAGAATGTTTTATTGCACATCAGCAAACATCAGGTTGAGTAAGGCATGTTTCAAAGGTGTTTTCTTGTTTCGTACACTCGCGTTTCGTACACCTCAGAAATTTACCTGAAATATTCTTTTTTCGTACACTTAATTATTTAATTAAGTTAATGCTTCTCGTTTCTTACACCGACCATTGTGACGACCCAAATAACCAGTCAAACACAGTTAGAAGGCTTTGAAAAATATGAGCGATAATTTATTTGACGCGGAATGCAAATCTGAGATTTTTTCTGCCAATAAAAATTGCAATTGTTATTAAAAAAAAAACGAAATAAAAAAGCCATTCTGATTTTTGATGATAACTCAAAAACCATAAGAGATAACGGAAATTGCAAACAAGACCCTTAAAGGGGAGGAAATTTTCAATAAAAAGTCCTACCTCCCGGAGTTTTATCTCCATTATTTATAATTTTAATTTAACGCTGAAAATGGGCCTCAAAATAAAAAAAAAATAGTTTATTCAGAACACTTTAAAGAATTTATTTCCGTTAAAAATTTAACCTCAAGTAAATTTTTCAATAAGCTAGACAATTGTTAATTAACAAAACTGTTTCGAACTTTTGTCTTCATTGTACATTAAAAAAAAATGCTTAAATAATTATATACATTAAAAGCTTTTAGAATTTCAAGTTTTTAAAGCAAATTTTTAAAACTTTATTTAAATTTTTATTTTAATTTTAATTTCACTTTGACAACGAAACGACTTGCCACCGAAACGTAGATTAGTGTCCTTGGTTGTTTGGTTTTTGGGGGGTTTTTCTTCTTTTTTGTTGCAGGCGATCTACATGTTTATAGTTATCCCATTTTCTAGAAAATTTTTAGGCGAGTACTTCCAACGAAAACATATTAAAACATTAATCCGCCACAAAACTATAGAACATATTTATTATTGATTATGCGCAAAAATTAAAAACACTGTCGTAAATCTATTTTTTAACATCAGAAAATTACCTCATTATCTACAGAATAAAAATGTTCATTTCTTTTAAAATCTGACGTTTGATGTAGTTTAAGAACTCTTATTAATTTTTCCTTTTATCAACCTCTATATTTTATAACATTTTTTGGAAGTTCTTTTTACTCTAAATTGAATAATGTTATTATGCTTGATGCTTTATTAAACATTATTTTAGATTTTTAATAATAGCTTATAGAAAAGATAAAGATAAAAAGATAACTTTTCTTACCTAAAACATACAAAAAAATTTGGTAAACAAATAAAAACTAATAAATTGGGTTCATAGAAGAAGCTTAAGGTTTAGAAAATAACACTTATACTTTACTTTTTAAAATGGAGCATTGGTACAGCCCAATTTTAAAAAGTGTTTTGGGTCTAACAAGAAGGACTCAACATACCAAAGAGTTTTGTTTCAACCAATTCTATTCAAAAGAGGGATAAAAACCAAAAATTTTTCTTATACCTTATATAGGAAATTTATCATAGCAATCAATATTTCAAGGGTGGTCTGGCAAACAGTTGTGTCAAGAATAGGGTGCCAGACCTATATTTTTATATCTATTGAATAAATCTCCTACGAACAGTAAAACTTTGTACTTATGTCTTATACATTAATTGTACGAAAAAAATAGATATAATAATTATATGCATTATTTATTTATTTAATTTACTTATAGTAAATATAAAAATGGAATGTAAACATATATTGTATGTTTATAAGCCCTTTCTTACGGGCCGCTACTGACATTGTTTGCCCCACAATTTTTGGTTGTTTACAGTGATAAATGCAAATTGCTTTGTATGATTTTATTATAAGTACTCTAAAAACAACCCCAGATTATTCATACCATTAAAAATAAATGGATGTTTCTATACAAAGTTTATGTCATAAATAGTCATAATAATCACCACAACAACCTGACTACAGATTTACTTGTGTATTAGTCCGATGTTATATCTCCAGAGATAATTAATGGATAATAGTCAGAGTACTACTTCTTTATAAAAATGAAAGGCATACCCATTTTTATAATATATTATATTTATTGTAAATAATGATAATAAAAGTAAAGCATTTTAAATATTTATGCGTAGGGTTTATATGAAATTGGGCGTCGTCCAGCTTCGCCTGAAAAAAGGATTTAAAACGATTTTAATGCCCTTTGAAACGATTGATTCTTGTTGCGTACACTGAATTATTTAATCAATTTTGACGACCTAAATAACCAGTCAAATAAATTATTCTAGTCGAGAAGTGTGTTTCCAGCGAAAAATAGTTAAAAGGAAATTACTAATAAAAACTCCCGGCGTTCTATCTTCATTATTTATAGTTTTAATTTAACGCTAAAAATGGGCCTCCGTGCGACATTTTTGGTTGCGCGCTTGGCGTCAAAACCGATTACGTTATAATAAATATTTTTTTTGGTCAAACGTTGATTTTTTAGGGTATTAAATATTTTTAAAAAATTTAAAAAATAATGGTGTATTTAGAACACTTCAAAGAATTTATTCCCTTTGAAAATTTGGCTTAAAGTAAGTTTTTGACATGGTCAATTAACAAATTTTTTTCGAATTTTCGTCCTCATTGTACATTTAAAAAAATGCTTTAATAACTTTCATTTAAATTTTTCGCTTTGTGAAGCCCTTCTTATATACATATATACATAACAAGATCACGCCATAAAAGTTTTAAAAATTTTAATGATTTGTTTATAATAACTTTATAACGTTGACAATATTACTCTGATTTTTATTTTTTATTCAAAGTTGCCAAATTATTATAATAAAAAGATTAAAATTTTTTAAACTTTTGTGGCGTTTTTTGGTAAAGTATGTACATAAGAAGGGCTTTATAAAGCGAAAATTTAAATGAAACTTATTTAACATTTTTCTAAATGTACAATGAGGACAAAAGTTCGAAACAATTTTGTTAACTGACAATTGTCTAACTTGTTAAAGAACGCTCAAAACGCCTTCCTCAGATTTGCATTCCGCGTCGAATGAGCTATCCACTCATATTTTTCGAAGCCTTCTAACTATTTTTCGTTGCAAACACACTTATCTACTATAATAATTTATTTGACTGGTTATTTAGGTCGTCACAATGGTCGGTGTACGAAACGAGAAGCATAAAATTGATTAAATAATTCAGTGTACAAAACAAGAATAAATCGTTTTAACGGGCATTAAAATCGTTTTAAATCCTTTTTTCAGGCGAAGCTGGACGACGCCGCAATTTCATATAAACCCTACGCATAAATATTTAAAATGATTTACTTTTATTATCATTATTTACAATAAATATAATATATTATAAAAATGGGTAGGCCTTTCACCTTTAATAAAAGGAATTTTCCTATTACCATTAAAAAAAAATCGGACTAAAAAACAACAATAAATGTTTAGGGTATTGTGGTTTTGTTTTTTTTACAGGGCGCGAGGACAAAAACAAACGTGAAAATTAAAATTGCGGACAAATCGCGTGAGTGAAATTTTTTTTTAAAAAAATGGCTCCCCCCTTAAATTTTTTTTTGAATTTAATTCGGATGTGGATGATTGGGAATTTTTTGCGGAGCGTTTGGAACAACATTTTATTGTTAATAGTGTCAACGAGGAAAAAATTAAAGTGGAAAATTTTTTTAAGTTCGGTAAGCCAATCGACTTATAAATTTTAAAAAAAACCTTACGTTTCCTATAACCTCAGGAAAAATCATTTAAAGCATTGACCGATTTATTGAAATCTCAATTTGGAACAACAAAAAGTGTATGGAGAAAAAGAATTTTTTTTTTTGGATTAACTCAGGACCCCCTGACAGTTTCGGAATGGCACCCAAAAAAATTTGGGGGCGGCAACATTGTGCAATTTTCAAGACAATCTAGAACACATTTTATTAAAAAATTTGGGGCACGGGTTTGTCACCCGGGAAGATTCGTGATCGTTTGTGTGAAGAATCTGAGACAAAAACAAAGAAATGTTAAAATTGGCACTTAATCAAGAAAATATGGTTAACGGGTCCGATATTTTCCCCTCCAGAAATTCAAGTTCCCCCGCCAAGCAGAAATGACCCCCCCGGTGCCCAGAACCAATTCCCCGACCAATGAGAAGCTGGAATCGAAGTATTGATCAGGCACCATGACCCAGCCAATCAAGAAACAGGAACCAACAACATGGCGCATACGTCAGAAGAGATAAGGGGTCAGAAAAATGTCTTCAAAGGTAATAAAAGTTTCAAAAAAAACGAAAATTTTTTATTTGTGGTTTAATACATGATAAAGAATGTTTTTATAAAATTTTTTTGGGGTGTTTTATAAAAAAAAGTTGGGATTTGCCAAAAAGGGGAATTTAAAAAAAAAAGGGTAAATTTTGTTGATCAAAATGTAAACAAAGACTTAGGTAGTGAATCGGAAGATGAAAATTCTATTGAAAATGCAGAAAAAGGGGCAAGGGTTTTTTTCTAATGAAAAGGTTTTTGACATGTTTTTTTAATGATGGTGATTTGTTGAAAAAAAAATTTTTGATTTGGGGAAATTTTTGTAGACAAGGTTAAGTTACAATTTTTGTGTGACAGTGGCTCAACTATTTCGGCAAAAAAACGTTGTTATGATAATCATTTTTCTCTTTTAAAAGCTTTCCCGGGAACACAATTTTAAAGGATATGATGGTAATTTTTTGGGACCAGAAGGTTTTTTAATGTAGATGTAACCGTTTAATAAAAAAAAAAAAAATTTTAATTTTTTATGTAGTTCCCAGTGCTACAAAAAACATTTTAGGGGAGACTGGATGACTAAATTCAAGGTAAGGATGTTTTTTGTAAACAATATTTCCAAAACAATGAATTAAATAAAATAATTTAAGGGTTTTTTCCTAATTTATTTAGTAAAAAAATTGGTAAATATAAATATAAAAAAAAAAGGAATTAAATAGCGAAAATGAAAAACCCTTTTTTTTTAAAAATTCGAGCGGTACCCTTTGCTTTTCGTGGGCAGTTGACAAAGAGCTGGAACAGCTTAAAAAAAAAGGGTGTAATTTCTCAAGTAAATCATAGCGGGGGGGCACTTATAAAACCGTAATTGGGAAAAAACCAAAATTTTGGGGTTAAAAAACCTTTTATAAAAAATTTTTTAAAAACCAATTTTTTATCCGCAAAAAAAGAAGTTTTTTTAAAATTTTTAATTTTTTAAATTTTTTTTTAAAAAATTGATTTGATTTTCCATAAATAAATTGAAAAAAAGAAAGTTTTAAAAATGGGGTAGGTGGATCCCCTAAAGGGGAATTTTTTTGGAAAAGGGCAGGATGTTTTTTTGGAACCCCCCACAAAAAATTTTTTTCCCAAGATTTTGGGGAAAATTTGAAGGGGAATTGACATAGGTATGTTTTATTTGGGAAACCCTTTCAGGTACTTTTTAAAAAAAAAACAAAACTGGAAAAATTTTTTTAAAAAGACTTAAATTTAGGTTTCCCCTTTAAGTTAGAAAAGTGAAATTTTTTTTGAAGATGAAATTTTTTTTTGGGGTTTAAAATAGAAAAAATTTTAAAAAGATGGGATGGTGGGGAAAATAGGCAGAATCCCCAAAAAAAGGGGGAACTGACTCCATGGCCTGAAATTTTAAAACACCTTTTGAACGAGTTCATATAGACTTTTTTGAATATAAAAAAAATGTACTTTTTAATTTTTTCTTTTTTAAAAAGGTTGGAAGTAGTACCAATGCAAAACAATACAAGTTCGGCAAAAGAGGACATTTTAAATATTTTTGCAAGGTTTGGGGTTTCCAAGTATGTGTTAGTGAAATGGTCCTCAACTAATATCAACAGTTTAGAGACATTCTTTAAAAGAAACGGGGAAAAAACATATAACCATTCCCCAAAACGCTCAAAGCAATGGAGCAGCAGAAAATTCTGTCAAGACAATTAAAAATAAGCTTAAATCGCTGTGGGTCCTAAAAAAGGTTTATCAATTTCTGCTGTAAATATCAAGAATTTTTTTTAATTTTTGAACAACAGAACATAAAACAGGAAAAACTTTTCCCTTTTATCTGATGTTTAAAGGAAAAACCAAAAAACCCTTCTAAGCCAAAACAGAAATGAAAAGTATATGTTAGAAGACAAAAATTATGAACAGGGGAAACCCTTAAAAATTTTAAAAAACAGGAAAATCAAAAAAAATATTATGGTGGCAAAAAAAAAACATTTTTTTAAAGGGGGGGAGACTGTGTATGTTCCCTATATAAAAAAAATCGAAAATTTTGGTCCCCTCAATTATTATTAAACAGATAGGTAAGTCTGTATATTTATGTAAGAGTTGGAAAAATTTTTATTTTAAAAAAACCAAAACTGATCAAATTCAAAAATATCTGGTTTCTGAAAAAAAAGGGGATATCTGTCTCAACTTCTCCTAGTGTAAATTCTAAAAACCTTTTGAAAAAGTAAACTCAAACAATAATAATTCAAAAAGTAATAATTTTAAAAGCAAAAGCAAAAAAAAACCTAGTACTTTAGCTTATTTTTAAAAAATTTCCAGCCTCGGGGCCGTGTGTCAATGCTTTGGAAAGTGAAAATTTTTAAATTCTAAATAGCTCAGAAAACACTAAAAATTTTAAGAAAACATAGCTTAAAAAAATAACTTAGTAGGTACTTCGGAAAAAAGGGGTGGTTGAGTTTGGCCCCCCCCCAATTCAAAGGGTGGAGAGGAGGGGAAGTAAAGTTCATGATTCATTAAAAAAATTCTAATAGCAGTTTAAAAAGATCTAGTAGAAAAAGTAAAAAAAACCTTTTATTTTTCATTTTACAGAACCATATTCCCCCGAACCGAATTTTCTAAAAAAAAATTTTAGGGATTTATATTTTGTAATTTTAATCATAATGGTATTGTGACAAACATCATTCAAGGGGAAATATGTATATTTGGGGAAGGGAAAAAAAAAAAAAAAAATTAAAAAAAAAAAAAAATTGGGGGCAGACTTTTTTTTTTTTTGTGTTATAGTATTGTATTTTTTTTGGGGAAAAGTATTATATTGTTTTAAATTTTTTTTTACCGCAAGAAATTGCAAATTGGAACTAAACTGTAAAGTTTTTATAAAAATTTTTTACTTAAGATTTTTTAAAAATGTAAAGATTTTGGGGTTTTGTAAATTGACTATTTAAAAATTTTTGACTAATCCTTTTTGTTTTTTGGGGTTTTCTTATGTAAATTAGGGGAGTCCCCTTTGTTAAATTTTTACTTAATGATGTAGTCTCCTTATAAAATTGATTTTTTAAATTTGTGATTTAACCCATACATATAGCCGACATTCAATGAATAAAATACATATTTGTAGCTTGTAAACTTATTTATTGGAGGAACAAAAAAATTTTTCTATACAATATAGTTAAAAAAATTTTGGTGTGAGGGGGTAAAGGATTTATAGTTTTACCATTGGCCTTTAAAATTTTAGCACAGGCGAAATTTCCCTTTGGGTTTCCCCCTCATGAACCTTCTTGGCCTACAAAAGCAGTCTTTTTCCCGCTACCATCGTAACATGTCATATTGAACCATAATAGTAAAACCATAACGCGTAGTCTAACAGAATTAACAAATAAATGTGATATTAGTATATAGTAAAATACGATTTTTTAATTCCCCAAAACCACACCCCTATTCTTGACAAAAATATTTGCCAGACCACCCTTAAAATGGTTGATTCAATGATAAATTTTTTATATAAGGTATAAGAAAAAATTAAAACATCAAAATGTTTGGTTTTTATCCCTCTTTTGAATAGAATTGGTTGAAACAAAACTGTTTAGTATGTTAGGTCCTTCTTGTTATTTTTTATCTTTATCTTTTTATAAGCTATTATCAAAAAGCTAATATAATGTTTAATAAAGCATCAAGCGTAATAACATTCTTTCATTCAGAGTGAAAAGAACTTTTAAAAAATGTTATGAAATAGAGGTTAATATAAGAAAAACTAATAATGAGAGTTCTTATATTACGTCAAGCGTCAGATTTTAAAAGAGATAAACATTTTTATTTTAACGATGATGGGATAATTTCCTAATGTTAAAAAATAGATTTACGGCAGTGTTTTTTCGCATTTTTAATAATAAATATGTATAAAGTTTCGTGGTGGATTCATGTTTTAGTATGTTTTCGTTGGGAGTACTCGCTTTAAAATTTTCTAGAAAATGGGACCACTTCGGTCCAGGTTCCGGGGTATAGATATAAAATTTATTACATTCACAAGGGATCTTATAAATAACATTTTTTGTGTTTTCGCTTATATTGTATGGTTTTGTTTTTGTTACTTAAGATCTAATAGTGTTTTGTGTTTTAAAGATTGTACGAATTTTAGAATTATTACCAATACGTTGATTTTATTTGATAAGCCAGGAATATAAGGTAAAAATAGAATTTTTAATAAGTCTATTTTCATTTAGTCTTAAATTTGGTTGTTTAAATTAAAGAAAACATGTGTTTATAAAATCAAGAGGATAATTATTTGGAACTAAAATATCTTTTAAAAATTCTTTTTCGTTTTCTTTGTTTTAATCAGAACAATTTATTTTAATTCTATCAAAAATACTTTTTACAACTTCTTTTTTTACCATTATTGGGTGATTAGAGTTAAAATTTAAGTATCTGTTTGTATGTATAGTTTTTCTGTAAATTTTGGTTTCAAAATTATTTGCATCTTTTTTTATTATAATATCAAGAAAAGGAAGTTGTAAGTTTTATTTTTTTTTCTAAGGTAAAATGAATAGTGGTTTATTGTGTATTAATGTGTGTTAAAAAATTATTTAGACAATGTTCGTCATGTTGATGAATAGAAAAATGTCATCAATATATCTTCAACCAACTAAAGGTTTATAATAATAATTTTGTGCAAAATTGGATTTAAAATTTTCCATAAAAATATTACTTAATAATGGTGATAAAGGTAACCCATTGCCATGCCAGAAGTTTGTTTATAAAAGTCAATGATATATTAAAAGTATGTCGTCGTTACGCTAAAAGTTAATAATACAAGAATGGAGTTTATGTATAGTTTGGTTCTTTGGCCAAGTTGGACATAAAAAATAGAAAATGATGTCCAAGTTGGCCAAGGAACCAAACTAAAAATAAATTCTATTCTGGAATTATTTACGTTTTGCATAAAACAACATACTTCCAATATAACACTGACTTTTATATACAAACTTCTGGCATGGCCATGGGTTCACCTTTATCGCCATTATTTAGTAATACATATTTTTATTGATTTTTTTTAAATCCAATTTTGTACCAAATTATCATCATAAAACTTTAGTTTGGTAAAGATATATTAGATCACATTTTTTTTATTTATCAACAAGACAAAGATTGTTTAAACACATAAGGCGTGTTGTTAAATTCATGCGCACTAATCGCTGTTTCATCAAGCCGTTTTTAAATTAATTGATGGAAAAGCGCTAAAGAAAGATGGCCGTTGTTTTAGTAGTAACATGGACAAGGATAAAACTAGCGGTAATCTAGTGTGACGTCACGATAGATTTCAGCGCTAAACCATCTGATGAATTTAACAACACGCCTATTTTTAAAACACATTAATACACAAGAGCCCACTATTTACTTCATATTAGAAAAAAAACAAAACTTAAAACTTCCTTGTCTTTATTTTCTAATAAAAAAAGATGTAAATAAGTTTAAAACCTTAAATTGAAATTTACAGAAAACCTACACATACAAACAGATACTTAAAGTTTAACTCTAATTATCCTATAATGGTAAAAATAGAAGTTTTAAAAGGTCTCTTTGATGGAATTAAAATAATTTGTTCTTATCAAAACAAAGAAAACTAAAAAGAATTTTTAAAAGAACATAGAACATTAAAAACACAGAATTCCATAAGATAATAACCACCTAATAAACTGGAATGCTTTTAGCATTTTCGCAAAAAACGTGAAATAAACGAAAGTGCATCTATTTTATTCAATAAAGATAAATGTGTAGCATCAATATCTGATAATTTAAATAATATTTGGTTACCTATGCTTAATGCTGAAATAATTTCAGGTAAACTTAAAATCAATTAACACACCATAATACCTTTTTTGTCTTTTTATAAATTATAAATATACCGGTAAAATAAACTAATATGTCATTTATGAGAAAATGTCATAAACAGTATAAAACCTTTTGGAATTTCCTAAGTTGTTTAAACAAAATGTCTTAAAATTTGGTTTAAATTTCTATTTTTATTTTTCTTTCAATTTTATCTTGTCAGCAGTGGCCGACTTGACACCGAAACGTAGATTAGTGTTCTTGATTTTTTGGTTTTTGGGGTGTTTTTGTTTTTTGTTGCAGGCGATCTGCAAGTTCATAGGGGTCAATAGGGCTGAGCAGGCTCAGCTCGCTATACCCCGGGACCTGGACCACTTCGGTCCAGGTCGTATAGGCAATATTATATTTTTTTTTACGGTTATCCTAAAAAGTGTTGGAATTACCAGAAATATTAAAACATTTAATTTTTTACTACGAAAATTGAAATCTATCAAATTTATATCTTTGCTGTATCTGTTACTGATGGAAAGATGAATTTGTTTTACCCTGGACTCTAAGAGAATTTATTATTTATGGAGTGCCTGTTTTGTCTAGGCTTAGATCAACACATACATAAATAATTGACCATGCCTTAAAAATTAGAAACAATTATAAATATTTGATAACCATGTGCAAATATAAAAGATTCGCAGTTTTACCATATCTGTTTAACGAAAGCTCCCTACCTACATAGACATCTTTATTTTTATAATATATACTCGTAGTTTATTGGCATTTCGTTTAACGTTGAAAATACTTAGATTAATAACTAAAAATACAATGCAACGGTTACTTTTCACTTACTGACCGAAATCATAAATCATATCATAAAAAAACGTTTAGTATTTTTTTGTTTCACTATAAATGTAAAAGGCATGTTTTTTCCAAATATTTTACATTATTTTACTTTTTTCTACCTACGTAGTCCTAAAATACACCTTCCATAAAAGCGCTTACGTAAAAAAAGTGTTAAATAGTGTTCACTAGTTCTAAATAACAAACAAACCTAAAAACGATTCTATATTCGCGGCGCATAAGTCGCTTCGCGGTGTTCCACATTCAATGTCTGTTTTTGGGCTCGCGATAAAGGGAAACTATGAATGTAACCGTAAACATTGCAAGTGATCTGACGCGAATCACGGCCAAAGTTCGCAGACAAGATTCGCGGACGAGTGTAGAGCCGCTATAACAACGGTGATTAGTTTGTAAACTAAGCTATTTTAATATAAATACAGTAAGTGTGATTTTGTCTCATAAATCAATGGCTATTGAGGTTTAGTTATTTATCATTTTCTAAAAATTATAAATATTTAAAACAGGTATGAGGTTGCGGTTGCATTGAACAGTTGTAATACTGTCGTTTCTTGCGTGAAATTTTTCTTGCTACAATTTTCATATTTTCGCATGCGAACTTACTTTATTTCTAACAATTGCTGCAATTTTGAAAAAAGGAATATGACAGGCGCTATTTTTCTTGCAGCGTCCCGTCTATTTTGGTAATTATTTTAGTGAGTTTAACGGTACCAAGCAATGTTTTGACACTGTATAATTAAGTTATTCTAAACGAGCGTCGAGTGTTAGTTTAAATTTATTTATAAGTAATAGTTTAAATACCAATTTCTACATTTATTTTATAATTAAGAATTTTACAAAATACCCCAATAAGTGGCTTTCAAATTTTAGTAAGTTGGTAAATCTTATTGTGAAAACAAATTGCAGAAATAAATTTTAAACTTCAATTTTTTTTTAATAAAATTGCATTTACGAAAAATTGCAGCAAGAAATTGTGACACACTTGAATTGAACACCCTTAATAAAGTTTACCTGGCCAATCAGTTAGTAGTATCTCTGTAACGAGGTGGGTAAAATTAGGTCTTTTTTCGCCCATCATAATCGTAAAAATTCAAATTTTCAATTTGGGCCATTTTATTATATTTATAATAAGTCCAAAAATCTTTATTTATATCTACAATAAATTGGTAAAAAAATCATAATGGCAAATACCAAAAAAAATCTTCAAACTATTTTTATTGAATTTTTGCCATTTTATACGTTTTTTGATCTTTTATTTTAAAAAATTATATGATACGCTTTGTGCGCCAACATATTTTTTTTATTTTTAATATAACACTTAATAAGCTCATAAACTAGCTTTAATTAATGTTGGTGCGTTGAGCGCATCATACATTTTTTTAAAAAAGAAGCTCAAAAAAACGCCTGAAATGGAAAAATTTAAAAAAAAATAGCAAGCTTGAAGGTTTTTTTTGGTACTTGCCATTTTGATTTTTTACCAATTTATTGTAAATGTAAATATAGATACTTGGACTTATCATAAATATAATAAGATGGCCCAAATTGAAACTTTGAATTTTTACGAATATAATTAGCGAAAAAAGGCCGAATTTACCCACCTTCTTTCTAATTGTGAAATAAATATATTTCCGAACAAAAAAAAAAAAAAATTAAAAAAAAAAAAAAAAAAAAATATTAAAAAATAATGAAATAGTTAAAAAAATATATACTAACCTACTATAAGGAAAAATTGTAATTACGCCACAATTAGTTTTTTCACTTGGTTAATAAAATTTTGAAATTGTCATTTACGTTACATTATAAAAATTTTAAAAAGGGTTTTTTTTCCATTTTTTAATTTTCCCTTAAGAAAAAATTTTAAAAAAAAAATCTTTGCGCATAACAATTTTTGTTTGTAGTCTTATATTTCTTTAATGACACTAAAGAATGCAATATTAAAGCACCTAGCATATAAGGTCCTGCAACTTACCTCCCTCTTATGTGGCTCATTTATTATTTAATGTAAAATTTTCATATTTTGCAGACGTTACCTTTAACCTACGCTACGGTGCATTTCAGGAAAATAATTAAGGTTATATAGGGTGTCACAAAAAAGTGTGACGTCACGATGGTGCATTTTTTTAGATTAAATGGTCTGTATTTTTTTTTTATTTAGGTACCTCCCTTGGTCATCTATCTTCCCTAAAATTTTTATCTACATCGTTTATAATTTCGAGAAAATAAAATAAAAAAAAACTGTTTTGCACCACTGAATTTAAAAATGGATAAAAATATCATAGTGCTTAATAGGAATTAAACAAGAACTTATTAAGTAACGGGAATATTAGTCGCTTAGGTCGCTTTTGGTAATATTTTGGTTAATTCGAATGTAGGGTGTCCAAATTTAGGTCAAACCTTTAAATTTGCTTTATTTTTCTTATTTTAAATATGGCACCTTATATTTTTAGGTCGTTAAATGAGAATAAAAAAAAAAATTTCTAAATATAACTTATTTTGGATCATTTAATATAATATTATTGAATAATAATGGTGGTTTTAGAAAAACTATTTATCGACATAAATATTTCCCCAACAACGTTAATTATTACTGTTATTGTTAAAGTTACATAAATGTTAGCCAAAGTATAACAAATTAAAATTGGGGGTTAACATTTAAAGGTATTTTTAAAATTATTAATTTATTGAATTTTATAATCGTAAAATAACTCTTGTAAATCAAATAAAACCCCAAAGTCAATAAAGTTTTTCATAGTCACTATCATTTTTATTCAATGTATTACTGTTAAATAGAGCCAAAATGAGTTTTCAACGAATAACTTTTATTGTGTTAGAATTTCATGGGTTAATTTAAAAATGTTTGTTCTTTAAGTCCGCATCTAACGACCTAAAAAATACAGGGCTCACATTTAAAATAAGAAAAAAATAAAAATGCTTTAAATTTGAAGATTTACTAAATTTTGGACCCCTGTACATAAAAATTTAACAAACATGACCCAAGGCTAATATTACTTTCTTTAAAAAGTTCCTTGTTTAATTCTTTAATCAAGCCTATTGATATTTTATTCATTTTTAATTTAGTGTGAAAAACGGGGTTTTTTTTATATTTTTTTTTTTTTCTTAATTACTGGGGCCGATATAAAAATTTTGAAAAAATGATACCAAAGTAACTAAATATACAAAAAAAAATGCAAAGCATTCAATCTAATGCACCATTGTGACGTCACACTTTTTTGTGAGACCCTGTATAACCAAAATAATTTTCTAAATGCACCGTAGCGTAGGTTAAAGGTAACGTCTGCAAAATATGAAAATTTTACATTAAATAATAAATGAGCTACTTAAGACGGGAGGTGAGCTGCAGGTCCCTGTATATTTTCGTAATCTATATAATACCTATTTTTTGAACTGATTTATTATGCTATTTTTATTTCTATTATAAAATCTTACTTTTATATTAGCTTATAATTTTACCCCTCCCCTGGTCGAGAGACATCAAGAGATCGAGAAATTCTCAGCGAGAGAAATGTCGTCTAGAGAAGACAAGAGGAGACGAGAATCCTTCGTCTTGCCGGCATCACATTTTAAAAAGCAGCCATAATAATACGAACCTAATTACTTATAAAACTACAGCGCCTATTTAAAAAATTATATCTTACGTACACGTAATTTTTAATAAACAAAACATGGGAACGTGAAATTAAAATCCTAAATTAGAATAATAATTATGGGAAAAAGTTTTGAAAAGTTGAGAAATAAACTTTGTTCAGTTTTAAATGAGATTCGCAAGGCGAAGTGTGTTTTCAGTTATTACATTTCGTGCTTGCCGGTCGCAAGTGTTTTAAAGACTAAAAACACGCGATTTGTTTCCTTACATTACTTTGTTGTCTTACATACATCAGTAGTACATATGTGTGTGTAAAGTAACATAACAAATAGTGATTATCTTGGAAGTAATTCTAATTTCCCAGTTGTGTTTTTCAAGTCATAAAAATATTTGTGGACAAAATACAGTGTTATATAGATATTTGTGAGAGTACTTTGTAAAAATGTAATTGTGGTTTATAGATAACACAGGCCCACAAAAAAATAAGTGGTGTGTGCTGGATGTCGGACTAGGATTTTCTGGAGTATTTTTTTCCGCTGAACACGAATCTGAACTTAAAATTGGAGGTCAAACAGCAAATAATCGAGAAAATGCGTAATTTCAGATATTACCGATTTTTTTTTAATTTAAAATGTCAATTCTTAAAAACTATAAAAGATACGCAAAACTTTGTATAAACATAATCAATGTATTTTTAAATGACCTTTAATTTGAGTTATATAACTTTTTTGTCTAAATGCAATATTTTTCTAGTTATAATTAAAAAACCGAATTTTCAGGATTTTTTTAAAGTATACCTCTGGAAAAAAATTAAATTATTTTTTTTTTTAATTTTTGGATTTTTTCAGCAACTTTAAAGTTATTTAAGGTTTAAATAAATAAAATAAATGATTTATTATCACAAAAACTCAAAAACCACATTATTAAAAAATATTTTTTTTCCTGTTTTAGGTAGATTTGAAAAGTCCGTGCAAAAATAAAAACTACTTACTTGTTGGGGGTAAACCTTTTTTATTTTTCTACATAGTCTCCTTTTAGGCTTATACACTTCGTCTAACGATGTTCCAGTTTGTTGATTCCTTCCAAATAATAGGATTTGTCCAATTCTGCAAAATATCCATCAGTGTGATACACAACGTTTCTGTTAGTAATTTATGTCCAACCTTTTTTAAGTAATGTCATACATTGTTGAAATCAGAATAAGGAGCACTATTATCTTCGAAAAAACCCAATATGTTGCCCATAAGAAAAAAGTTGATGATGGTGGCTGTGTTACAAAACATCAGATGTGAAATCCGAAAGCGGTACCACATGGTAAAACAAAGTGGCAATGTAAATGTGCAGTTTATTTAAGAATTCGTTCTTGGAGACGCTGTATATTTTCTCTTAAGAAATTATAAATTTCATAAGAAAACTCAAATTTATATCAGTTTCTGGAAAGCGATATAACAAGCTCCATATGCTACAATTCAAGAATTTCTTATATTTTAGACCTATTATTCCAAATTTCATCAATATGAGGTTAGAAAATTAACAGTTAGTTAGTCATTTCGGTACTTTCTGTTAATCCCTATATTATGTTTTATTTCAGACTTATGATAAATAATGGTTAAAAAGAAGTTCATTTTAAAATTACGCAGAAGAGCAGTAACGAAATTCTTTATCGTCCATTTCTTGAATATCACTCGACTTCCTTGATTCACACGAATGCCAAACACAAAGAAATAGACCAATATGGCTGACACTTGGTGTGCGTTCATTCAACAGATGCTACTAACTAAACATGACCTCGATACGCGCCGGTGGTGCCATCTCTCGGACTTTGCACGGACTTTTCAAACCATCCTCGTATATATCCTTTATTATTTATCATATTAAATATGTTTATATAACTTTTTTATAGACAAAAGCTCTCTTTTTTGTTTTATAAAATTTTTGTATCTCTTATGGTTTATATAGTCGTAGTTCAAACAATTCGTGGTACCAGGTCTCTGCCGGTAAATGTACCGTGTCGGTTTTTTGGATTTTTTAAGCTTGACCCCCAATTTTGACTTTAGATTGGTGTTCAGCGGAAAAAAATACGCCAGAAAATCCTAATCCGACACCCAGCACCCGCCATTTTTTTTGTGGGCCTGTGTAATTATTATAATTTTATTTCACTGAGAACCAGTAATTGATAAGAAGAATGTCAAACACTAATAGTGTTTAAAGTATAACCAAATTATACAGGGCATAAAAAAACTGCGAAATACAAAATACTAGGTATTTAGGAAATTCAATTTTTATAAATTGTACCTCACTTTGGAGGTTTCGCGGGCGTCGGTCATCTCGGTCCGAGGAATCAGGAATGGCGTATAATTTTTGCCCATCTTGACCCAAAACTAAATCAAAATTGCTTTTAAACAGCCCATCTCGGCCCAATAGTTTAATTAATTTAACGGTTATATGTTCAGAATCCTAGTCGTGACTATTTTATAATATTATGAGGGAGTACGTAATTTTTAATTTATTTTAATTTAAATTTAGACCGTAACTTAGTTTTGTCTTGAATTTAACGTAGTAGTTGAACATGAAAATGGAACTATATAAATTACTTTACGACTACCCGAATAAATATTAACTAAAATAAACTTACTTGGTAAACCCTTATTCTAATTAGTCCTAATTTCAAGAAGGTTTTATTGCAAATTGGGCTACATTAGGCAGTTTTTAAAGCGCATTAAAATCGTATTAAACTCGTTTTTCGGTACTTATTAACCCTTTGCCAATAAAATATTATTCTTTATTCAATTAGTAAGTTTCATTTAAAATTCTATTTAATCTCATTCTCAAGACGACCCTGTCCCCTTTATGGCCCCTTGATAAGGTCGGACCTTACACAATGGGGCTTAATGCTATGATTTATTTATGGTAAGCTGGATACAGCGCTCTATATCATGATACCTTTTTGGTACCATTTTAATGACCTATCTCGGCACAAACCTTGTAGGTGCCGCAATTTATCCATTACCACACCGTTATTATTTAACATTTCTGCTTAAAATTATTTATTTTTTTAAATTTTAATCTAGAGTGACATGATAACCTTAAGTCGGATAATTTAGATGATCAATTGGCCATTGAAAAGTAGAGGTCTTCTTCTTTTTTTTCTCTGGACCAAATAAAATTTTGCCAAAAGGCTTTTTTGCTTAGAGTTTTTTTTAGAATAAACGATGAGGTCCAATTTAAGATTTGAAAGACATGTCATTTAAGGTCGAAAAGGGAGTCATATAAAATAAAGTAATAAATCAAAAACTAATTTTTGTCAAATGCAAACATAGAAAATTGATTTTTTTTATGTTAGGAAATAAAATACTATCAGAAAAGTTCTACATTTGTTTTGAAAAGAGATGTTATGGTTGGATTAATTATATTATTTTTTCAGTTATTTGGAAATTTATAATGAAAAAGTTGCAGACTTACTCACAAAATGTGATAGCCAAGGTCAAGGGCAAGAAAAACACTTAAAGGTTAGAGAACATCCAAAGAAAGGGCCTTACGTTGAAGGTAAATTATAATCATAATAGCATCAGAACTAAAATAAACTGTATAAGTCGGTAAAAATTTAATGTCTTAGAAGTATTCACCATTAGAATATATATATATATATATATATATATATATATATATATATATATATATATATATATATATATATATATATATATATATATATATATATATATATATATAATATATATATATATATATATATATATATATATATATATATATATATATATATATATATATATATATATATATATATTTATATATTAATAAATGAAAATAAAAATTGGTAGGTATGATTATAAGGTTTTTTAATTACAGAGGCTCAAAAATATGGAAAACCGGATTGGCTGGACCGGGGATATCCATATTTTTGGAGGCCTCGTATTTTAAACAACCAACCTTAGTAATTATATACTACCACGATATTTTATTTTTCTTTCATTTATAAAGCCTCTATGCCCAAACAATTTCTACCATTTTATATATATATATATATATATATATATATATATATATATATATATATATTATATATATATATATATATATATATATATATATATATATATATAATATATATATATATATAAATATATATATATATATATATATATATATATATATATATACCAGGTGATGTGTTATCCCGGTGTCGTATTATCTTTATTATTAATTTTATGAAAACAATTTAAACTTTTTGAAGGAAATCCTAAAAAAATTACCTATTTTAGCTGTTTAAAGAACTTTTAGGTAAAAGTTACTCTGTAATGAAATAATTAGTTTTACCACCTAAATGAAGTTTTTACTAATGTTGAAATATTTACGTTCATATCCCGGATCAAAACTTAGCAGCCATGTTGCATATTTTAATTAAAAGGCTTTTAACTGCTTTAATTTAAGTGAAATATTTTTTTGTTAATATACTAAGTGTCACAGAAATCCAAACAGTCCTGGTCAAATTTAGGAATACCTAATTGGCCAAAGCATTAAACCGTCACAGCTAAACACAATGTTTAAATGCTGCAGAGAGAACCATTTTTTATTGATGGACATTTTATGACAGTTCGTTTTAACTAAAAAATGGTTCATTTCAAAAACTTCTGCTCCTCTTTTTGAGGGCACCGTTTTCTTGCCTTAATAACGAACATTTTATACCCTGGTTTATTTAAAATAAAAGTACATTTGTCAATAAAGAGATGTTTTATAATAACATGTTCATTGTTATTATCATTAAAAAAAAAACGAACATTTTGTTTTAACTAATGTATGATGGTGAAATGCGCAAATTTGGTATCAGTTTAATTATAATAATTGTACGGTAAGCACGGTAAAAAATATAATAGTCCAAGAGATGAAGCCGAAATTTGGCCGACATTGGTGATATGGAATTTCTCCATTGCAATATGTTTATATCATTTTCAATAGTTACAATACCACAAAGGCGGTCACCCTAGTGGGTAGTTATAAGAGATGAAAGTGGCAATTTTTTTTCAGAAAAAGGCCATCATCCATAATATCCTTAAAATATGTCGAGTAAGTAGGCATTTACCTAACCAAACAAAATCCTGGAAAGCGAACTCGTAGATGGATACAAGGAGGGTGGCAAACAGGGGTAAACATTTTGGTAAAAAGCCGTCATCGGCGATATGGCATTTCTTCATTGCAATGTGTTCATTCAACCCCTTTGTGTCTACCCACGTGTCTGCCTGTTGGAATTTTGTTTTGGTAATGCGAATACCTACTAACCTGACATATTTTTAAGTATATCATCGATTACGGCCTTTACTTTAAAAAAATGCTATTTCAGCCCTTATAACTACCCCTCGTACCACTAGAGTGTGCGCCTGCTAGGGATTGTAACTATTGGCATTAAATGAATACATTGTATATTTTTTCCTAATATTAAATGTTTTTTCTTAAACCTTGTCCTATATTTTGTTCCCTGTCGATTTATACAATATAACATAAAACGAATGCCTTTTTTACGGTCTTTAAAATGGTGCCTGAGAAAAGTGTATAGAATAAATAATAAATTTTTTTTCCAAACTTAACTTTTTTTATATTTTAATTATCAACACTTAGTAACTACTTTTCCTTATTTTTGCCCTTACACTGTTATACAGGGTGCTTTTTTTAATAAAATAAACAAACCATTTTTAACAATATTATGATATTATTATTTTATGAAAAACTTAGGCAGGTTTGAAAAATAAAAATAAAATAATTTGTCCGTTTTACTCCTCTTACTTATGACATATTTGTTTCGCCGATTGGCCTTTTTATTAACATATTTAAATATCGACATTTTTAAAGGTATTTAATATTAGTATCAACTTTTCATTAGCATTTCCTTGGACATCTTCTGGACCTTATATCAGGGTTCTCACAATTGACGATCATACATTCTTTGCAGAACATGGAGCAATTATATCCCAACTTACTGCAGTAATGGTCAGGGCCGGATTTAAGTTTTTGTCGTCCATAGGCTAATATATTTTTGCCGCTCCAATATGTCTATATTTTTTAAATATTACAACGAAAAATTTAACATTAAAAGAATGTAAATTTTACTAGTAATTCTTATAAAAATTTAATAAACAAATTTAACAAAAGTAAATTACAGCACAGTAAATAACAATTCTTTGAAACAAATAAATTTCATAATATAAAAAAATATAAATTAAAATGGTAAAACAAATAAGTCATTATTTAAACTATGTATTATTTAAATATGGGCAAAACCCTATAGTAACAGTTTTCTTTAAACCTTTTTTTCTGCAATATCATTAAATATATCATTAAAATTTACTATTACAGTTTTTTTATATTAATCGTAAATTTGCCGCCCATAATGCATAAATCTGGTAATGGTTTTCTTTACATCCTTTGGTACATCCACAAGTTATTTTTTAAGCCTTGATGCGCAGAAAGATTAATAGTGTAATTGCTATTAATTTATGTCTCCAAGTTTTCCAACCATAGTTGAATAAAATGTCATATCTCGATAAGTAATTATTCTACAACTAGGAACCATATAAAGGTCGTAAAATAAAAAGAAAAAATTGGACTTTCAAGAGCAGAGAAATGCTCTATCACCGATGACGGCTTTTCTCAAAAATTTTTACCCCTGTCCATCACCTCCTTTGTATTTACCCACGTATACGCCTTTTGGAATTTTGTTTAGTTATTTGAATACCTAACCACCTGACAATATTTTTATATATATCATCGATGACGGTCTTTATTTATCTGACATATTTTTAAGCATATCATCATGACGGCTTTTTCCTGAAAAAAGTTTCACATCCACCCCTTATAACTACCCCATGTATCCACTAGGGTGTCCGCCCGCGAGGGATTGTAAATATTGACATTAAATGAACACATTGCAATAGAGAAATGCATATCACCGATGACAGCTTAATCTTGGCTCTGTCTCTCCTACTATAATACCAAATTAAACTTCCACAGTATTTTTAACACAGAGGAATAGAAACGATCTTAGTAACGAAGTGTAAAAAATGGGTGCTTCATAATGCTTTACGAACGCACTCAGGGCGGGATTTGCGATTTGACGTGTAATTTAAACCACCCACAAAAAAGTTGCCATAACATCATACCACAGCGGGTGTGGAAATTTACTTTTCCTTTTGTAGATATATTTTAGCGTGATTTTCTCGCTTTGCTAACAATGACCATAAGATTATCTATCGAAAGGCATATGAATAGTTACTAGTGATGAAAATTTCCGGAAATATATATTTTGGAAATATTTCCGGAAATATTGGAAATATATGAAAATATTGGTAATATAAAATAAAAAAATATATAAAACTTTAAAAACGAAACATTTAATGATATTTTTTACTTGGCTTCGAATAGTACTTGCTTTGGGAAATTTAACGAAACCTGTTTTTACAAAATTACAAGAGCAAAGCTTAGGTGATTTTGAAAAACGGGTTAAGGTAAATTTTCGAAAGCAAGTATTCAAAACCAGGCAAAAAATAACCGAATAAAATCTGTATTTGATAAGACAATTCTGCGAATGAAAAAACTTAAAACCAAAATAATAATTAATCAACAATATAAAATACAGTCGCTACTGATGTAAAGAATGACGACATGATTGACTGATCCGTATAATTATCGAGTTTATAGCTAGTTACATTTTCTCTTCTTCCTTTTTATTCGATAGCAAATTTTGATTTTTGACATTTCAAATGGGTTTATTTATACACTAGATGAAAAGCCTGTCTCCGCTAGCCGAGAGACAATATTAAGTAGTCTCTGTCTCCGTAAGACGCCTTCCGTACGGCTAACGGTAAAAAAACACTTTTTTGCTCCTATTTGTGCCCCGGGGGCGAAATTCAAAAAACGGGCTTCGTTAGGTTCTAGCCACTGCTAAAGACTACCACTGTGCCAAATTTCATGATTTTAGCTTAAGCCATAACTTCAGAATCACGTGGACAGACAAATATATATACCTACCTACATATAAATATATCCACATTAGCAAATTATATATATGGATGAGAGAAATTGTAATTAATATAAATAAAAGCTTAAGTATTAAAAATACAAAGAATTGCAATTTCTACAAAAATTAATTACTCATGACCAATAATTCCATGGATGAGAGAAATTGTAATTAATATAAATAAAAGCTTAAGTATTAAAAATACAAAGAATTGCAATTTCTACAAAAATTAATTACTCATGACCAATAATTCCATTTCCATAAAAAAAATCACTAGGAATATTTCCATTTACAACACTAGTAGCTACTTATGTACTTAAAGCGCATTTTTAGGATTATAACTGTGTTATACAAATTTTCCTAATATAATATAAACCCTAATTTTCAATCGAAATATAAAAATATTTTTTTTATTTTCTTTTTTAAATATTATTTTAAATTAAATTAAAATACTTTTAATCGTATTTCTTATACTTTTTTTTAAATGTACTAATATTCTATTTTTTAACTTAGGACTATCTGAACATCTGGTTACTAGCGACACTGAACTTTTAGAACGTCTAGAAGCAGGAACTTCTAGACGAAGAGTAGGGTCAACTACCACGAACCCTAGATCAAGCAGAAGCCACTCTGTATTTTCCGTGACTTGTGACGGAGTAAAACTGCACTTAGTGGATTTAGCAGGCAATGAAAGAGCTGGGAGTAGAGGATATGGTCCTAATAGATTCCGTGAGGGAGCTAATATCAATAAAAGCTTGGTGGCTTTAGGGAATGTTATATCTACGTTAGGTAAGTGCTTGCATTTTTGTAATATACGGGGTGCTACCAAGAAAGTTGAAAGGTTTATAGAAGGACATTGCTGTAGAACAAAACTGTCCAGGCGTGCATGGCAGCGGAAATAGGGGAACAGGCCCCGTGGAATTTGCGCAATGAACAGAAGGTCAGGTCCGGACTTCCATAATTCTTTATTACCATGTATAAAGTTAACATCATCAAATGTCAAATTCAAACTAACTATACTTTCACTGTTTTTTTTTTTATTTTTTGCACAACAATGTTGGTTATTAAACGAAATTATTATAGAGTATTTAAAATTATTGTGTAATATTGGATTTTATATCATCTGATTTAATATGGAAAAAATTGATGGAGCCACTCGACAGCCTTCTATTTAAATGGTCGATATTTTTGGGAGTTCTTTATTTTTACCAAAATCTTGATAATATAAATAAAAACATGAGATTTTTAATATTAAATTTTAAACATTATATGATAGTTTCGTATCACCAATTTTTTGATAAAAGAAGGGCAAGATAGTGTAAATAAGTAATTGAAATCGGCGAGGGTCAAGAAAACTAAAAGCTTGCCATAATTTAGACTGGTTGTTTGTGTTTTAGGCTCATACAATATTTTATAAATTTATAATTTGTATAAAAGTACAATAAAATAGTCTCACCTCATGCAGGTAATATAAACAAATTTAACGAGAAGTATAGAACTTTTTACATAAGAATTTTTTATTTTTAAATCTTGGGACAGTCCACCAAGGCTGAGGCTTTAATACTAATGTACCGTGGGTGTCTTAAGTGTGGTAAGAAGGAGTTTATTTACACAAGACTTAAATATTTGAAAATTTGGAGAAGGGACTTCTGGGGGGGAAGCAGATTCCAGTCTAAAAACTCTGGGGATCAGGGTACGAAGAAAGTGGGAAGTTCAGAGCCTCCTAAGTAGGACAGTAAAAAGATTCATAAAAGTGGCACTACGAGTTGCTCTGTTGGAAGCTGTCAGAGAAATTATACTTGCCAACTCGTCGGAGCAGAAGCCTTAAAATACATATAGCACCCACAGCCCGTCGGTGGGTAAGAGAACGAAGCTTTTCTGTATGCGGGGCATCATTAATAAGACTAACAGGACTCAAGGATAATAAGAGTACTGGGAAATGCCATTTTCCAGACATGAAAATAATATTCTAAAGATGATCTAATTTGGAAAATATACAGAATATACAGATTAGACGGAGAGAAATACTTTCTGGCTCGAAATAGGAATCCAAGCTTTTTGAAGCAGCTGAGGCTATGGATGTAATGTGTTTGTGCCAGTTAAGGTTATTCTCAAAAGTAATGCCAAAATGATTAATTAAATGACTTTTTTCGAGACACCGAACATGACTGGAGCATTGGAGCATTAAATTGGACAAGATTTTAAAACCTCAAATCAAGATTAGTCTAATTTCTTATGAAAAAGATATTTGCATATGACCTGCTCGGGTTTTCCAAATCAGGCCTATAGGTTGGCTTAAGAAATTGAAAACTGGAGTGGAGGATGCTATCGTCAGCATAACTAATAATAGGATTGATTGTAAAAGAGAAACATAGTTGGTGCCCTGGGGCACCCTGTTAATTAAGGTAGAAGCTGAAAGGATGAAGTTACGATATTATTAGTAACAAACAATAAACACAAAATTATAGTCACAATTTAATAAACACTAATCACTAAAATAAGTAGGTTTTTATTAATCCAAAAATCTTCTGCAACCACAAAATAAAATCACACAAGGCAAAACAATCCAAATTATTAAGGCGCGGCACGTATGGTTACATACGCGCCGCGCCGTCGCACACTAAAACCCATCAGTAACAAAATTTTGTTGAATTTTGTTTCTGCGCAGAATTATAACTGCCCCTTAGTGACAGTTATTTTCATAGTGGGCCGGACATTTGTTGATCGAATAGGTCATAGTATTGGGCTTCCATAAACCTTTAAACCTCCTTGGGTGCTACGTATTCGAGAAGGATACTGGAGATCAAGAAGACCATAAGAGATGCAGAGTCGGTTAAATGGGTGGCAAAGTACTTTTAAAGCCCAGTGCAATAATGTTTAAAAACTAAACATTATTCGAAGTATCCAAAACATTAAATTTTCTGGTTTTTATTTTCTTCCTAATTTTAAAGATAGTCAGATAAAAATAAAATTTTCGCGGCACTTTTTCAGGCAGAAAAAAGGTTGTTTTTTAAACCGATTTTAAATTCTTTAAATATGTTTTTTTTTTATTTTTAAAATACGGACCTAGAATTTATATAGCATATTTGAAAAGTTTGTGTCTTTAAAATATCAAAATAATAAAATTTAGGAAAAGTTTCAACTTTTCGCCTTAAAATCTCCCTAAATATTATTTATCGTTACTTTTCATAAATACAACCCTACTAATAAAACTCTTATTGCGTTAAAACATCGCTTCTCGTTGGTTAAACAACGTCGAGCTAGGTTAGTGGGGTGACCATGGACAAAGATCATGTGCCCTTATGTGTGGTCGCGTCTGGAAGACATTAGACATCAATGGGAATCAGTACTGGGGCATCCTTAACGAAATTAAGAAAAAAATGGTTTAATCATATAAAACTCCATAGTACCTTGAATGCGTTGCGTACCAACTTTATTCAAGCCTTCGTGGGCTGTGATCAAATAAAAAGAAATAGCAGAAATTATATTTTGGGTAAAAAAGCTGTTAAGCTTTCCAAATGTATAATGCAAATTCCAGGGCAGTGTTTAAAAAAGAACTCAATAATAACAAAATAATAAAAATAAATTATTTGAAATGTAAGCTAAAAAACATTTTGTTACAGTATCTTTTTGCCTTAGGTCACATTTCTTAAAAACACAAATAGAGTAACCAGAACTAACCACAGCTATGTCGTTTTCCTTCTTACATGTTTATCAGCAAGTTAACTGAAACTTACACAAAAACAGTCACAACAAGAAAAGAGTCACTTTTCTTATAAAATTCCTTAAGAAATTATTTAGTAAAAATGTAACGGTTTTCGTGTGTGGCCGGACCTATTTCCGGAGTGACGATATGTTCACTGTACCAACTTAGAGTTTATGTACATGGTACATGACTAAAGCCCGTGTAAAACTTATTTAGCCGAAGATTTAAACCCGTGTAAAATTTAGTTTATGTGTTTTTTAAATTTTGATTTTGACTCCGGTCTTCTATTAGACACAAATGAGCATTTTCTATAACAGACTATATACATATAGATATATAGGAACCTCACTAGTGATTATACATATAATCTTTTTTAAAGTGCATTATGGTGGTTTAAATACTTCTTAATAGAGATTGTAATGTTTAATTATTTTTCTAAAAAAGGGCACAAAATATGGAGTATTCTAGATAATAAAACTGTGGGAGTTGGTAATTATTTACAAGTGGGGGTCAACCCTATTTTTGGGCATATCTAGGTGAAAAATTAACATTTTTTATTTTTATTTTTTGATTCTGCTTGTTTTTACGGCGCACTAATGATTGAACAAAATATTGGTTTTCATGTTTTTGGATAAAATTTCTATTTTATCTTTTTTTAATGATTTTGATATATATAAAAATATATATATATATATATATATATATATATATATATATATATATATATATATATATATATATATATATATATATATATATATATATATATATATATATATATATATATATTGAAAAACATAAAAAACAAACAATTTGAAAAAAAAAGTTTTTTAACTCAAAAATCAACATTAAAATTTAAAAAATCGTCTCGTGACTCCATAGCGGCGAAAATATTGGATTTCATGTTTTTGAATAAAATTTCTATTTTATCTTTTTATGATGTTTTTGATATTTTTTTTGAAAAATATATAAAAAAGAACAATTTGAAAAACTAAACAAACTAACCAAAACTTATTTTGGCATCATTTTTTTTTTAATTTTGTTTTTAAACGTAGATTGCGAAAAAAAAAATAACAATAAGCTTGAAGACAATGAAAATAAAAGTTATTTAACACTATTTGCAAAAATAACAATTTTTTTGAAATTTCAAAGTTGATTTTTCAATTGAAATATTAATTCTTTAATATTTTTGCTATCATCACCATAAATCCGCCGTAAAAACAAAGAATAAAAAAAAATTATGATGATCCATTAATTCATCCATTTTTTATGACCACAAATAGGGCTACCCACTTGTAAATAATTACCGATGTTTTTTATTATTTGCCTACGCTTTTAAGCCAACCAGATCAAAAATGTTTATTAATTACAAAAGATTTATTACTTAATGATATTGGGATATTTTTTTTTAAATTAGTAGACAAAAACTGCTTCTTAATTAAATTAAAAAATTGCATAAAAAGTAAAGAATAAAAAAAAATTTTTTTTGATGATCCAATAATTCATCCATTTTTTTATGACCACAAATAGGGCGACTCCACTTGTAAATAATTACCGATGTTTTTTATTATTTGCCTAAGCTTTTAAGCCAACCAGATCAAAAATGTTTATTAATTACAAATGATTTATTACTTAATGATATTGGGATACTTTTTTAGATTAGTAGACAAAAACTGCTCCTTATTAAACGAATTGCAGCATTAGTTGATGTGACTGATATAAAATGTGTATTTGTAAGAAATTCGTAGTTATGAACATGTTTTTCCTTTTTTAATTTTTGATAGGGATTGCTGTTTGTAATCTTTTTCAGAATAGACGTTAATAACATAACGCAACATATGCACAAATAGTGTATGAATGCGACGGAAAAGTAAAAATAAACACATTATTTCCTAATCTAACTATAAAAATAAAAAACTTTTAATTTTAAACTGAATACTTTTAATATTTTTAATTTTAAATGGAATGTATTAATGTGTTTCCTAAATCAGTGGCGAACACACAAGAGAATATTTACTGTTGTCTATGCGTTTAGATATCCAGAATATAAATAAATATTAATCTTAAAACGTATTTTAGTAAATATTATCGAGAAAAAAAGGATTTTCTTCTAAATTGTTCGAAACTGAGCGGTCTATACTAAATACTTTGAAACTCTTTTTAATCTGATTATGTAGTAAAGGTATTACGAACAAAGCGCACAATATGCAGTATTTCAGATGGTTAATGGATGCGAATAAAAAGTAAATAAAAAGTTCATTTAACAACTCATATGCCAGTGTGGTCTTTATTTTTTTCTAATGGAATATATTTATGTATTTTGCTAAATTGATTGTGGGGTAATTATTCTTTATACCTATGCCTCTAAGCCTAAGCCATCAAGAACAAAGATTCATGAATTCATTTAGAGAGCTATATGACTTGAGAAAATAAGAAAAATAGCGTTTATTGATCAAACATCTTTCGTTTATGGTAACTTTTTCTTAAATCAGCCGACACAAATGGTTCCTTTCTAAATTAGGTCTTTAGGTCCTTATTTGTACTAAAATATCGTATATATGTCGTAGCCACATTGTAAATTCGGCCGTTTTTTGAAATGGCTAGCCACTTTATAAAACGCGGCCATATTCTAAAATAATCGTTTAGTTTGAATTGTTTTATAATACGGCTAGTGCTTTTAGCCATTTTATAAACTGGCCGATCAAATACGAGCCACATTTTCAAATAGATGATTATGATAAAGAAAGTTTACAATTTAAGGAGGAAAACCTAACGACAATTAACCAAAAACTAACCAGAACTAGGTAATAGTTTGGAAGTTGTTGTTTACGGTCCCCAATAATTGCATCATATTTGGGTCAAACCAACTAATATACATTTAATACCACCCAAATAGGATGCATTGGGGACCGTAAATGCTTTTGCCAAGTTAATGGTGAGTTACATAATAAATATCAAAAAGACAGCATGTACTTTGGGTAAGACACAATAAATTGGAGCTGCACCACCAACGCATACGAATCCTTACAAAAGAAAAATTCTTTATATAAAGGAACGATATATAAAAATCTAGAAGGTATGCACTGAAACAAATACGTGTTTTTTTGTAGGAATCAATGGTGGCTCTGAGATTTTTAAAACTTTTATCAAATCATGGGACCACATGGGACCCACATCAAATATACTTGTATACCAGATGCTATTGACCTCAAGAGAAACACTTTGGTGAACAAAAATTTTCATTTTGAAATTTGCGAAAAAAAAAATGTTTATTTGCAGCGTTCCCAAAGAAAATCCACGTTTGATATTGGAATACTTTTTTTAAATACGTAGACAAAAATTGCTCCTTATTAAACGAATTGCAGCATTCGTTGATGTGACTGATATAAAATATGTATTTGCAAGAAATTCGTATTTATAAACATGCTTTTAATTTTTTTTTAATTTTTAATAGGGATTGCTGTTTTGAATCATTTTCAGAATAGACGTTAATAACAAAACCCACCATATGTACAAATAGTTTATGAATGCGAGGAAAAAGTAAAAATAAACACATTATTTCCTACTCTAACTATAAAAATAAAAAACTTTTATTTTTAAACTGAATACTTTTAATATTTTCAATTTTAAATGGAATGTATTAATGTGTTTGCTAAGTCAGTGGCGAACACACAAGAGAATATTTACTGTTGTCTATGCGTTTAGATATCCAGAATATAAATAAATATTAATCTTAAAACGTATTTTAGTGATTATTTTCGAGAAAAAAAGGATTTTCTTCCAAATTGTTCCAAACTAAGCGGTCTATACTAAATACTTTGAAACTCTCTTTATTCTGATTATGTAGTACAGGTATTATAATACGATATACTAACAAAGCGCACAATATGCAGTATTCCAGATGGTTAATGGATGCGAATAAAAAGTAAACAAAAACTTCATTTTACAACTCATATGCCAGTGTGGTCTTAATTTTTTTTAATGGAATATATTCATGTGTTTTGCTAAATTGGTTGTGGGGATAATTATTCTTTATACCTATGCCTCTAAGCCTAAGCCATCAAGAACAAAGATTCATGAATTCATTTAGAGAGCTATATGAGAAAATAAGAAAAATAGCGTATATTGATCAAACATCTTTCGTTTATGGTAACTTTTTCTTAAATCAGCCGACACAAGTGGTTCCTTTCTAAATTAGGTCTTTAGGTCCTTATTTGTACTAAAATATCGTATATATAGTCGTAGCCACATTGTAAATTCGGCCGTTTTTTGAAATGGCTAGCCACTTTATAAAACGCGGCCATATTCTAAAATAATCGTTTAGTTTGAATTATTTTATAATACGGCTAGTGCTTTTAGCCATTTTATAAACTGGCCGATCAAATACGAGCCACATTTTCAAATAGATGATTACGATAAAGAAAATTTACAATTTAAGGAGGAAAACCTAACGACAATTAACCAAAAACTAACCAGAACTATATAGGTAATAGTTTGAAGGTTGTTGTTTACGGTCCCCAATAATTGCATCCTATTTGGGTCAAACCACATAATATACATTTAGTACCACCCAAATAGGATGCATTGGGGACCGTAACTGGTTTTGCCAAGTTATGGTGAGTTACATAATAAATATCAAAAAGATAGCATGTACTTTGGATAAGACACACTAAATTGGAGCTGCACCACCAACGCATACGAATCCTTACAAAAGAAAAATTCTTTATATAAAGGAACGATATATAAAAAACTAGAAGGTATGCACTAAAACAAATACGTGTTTTTTTGTAGGAATCAATGGTGGCTCTGGGATTTTTAAAACTTTTATCAAATCATGGGACCACATGGGACCCACATTAAATATACTTGTATACCAGATGCTATTGGCCTCAAGAGAAACACCTTGGTGAAGAATATTTTTATTTTGAAATTTGCGAAAAAAAATGTTTATTTGCAGCGTTCCCAAAGAAAATCCACGTTTTAAATGCAAATGTTTCAGATACCCCTAATCTCAAGAAAAACGCAGATATTTATGCGAAATTTAGGATCTGATGATAAAATTTGATCAAATTCACAAAAAATACAAATATAGGATTTGCTTTTGAAACTTAGATTTTTCACTGGGAGCGCTGTAAAAAAAATCTATTTTTTACAAATTCCATAATTATTTTTTTTACCGAAGTGTTCCCCTTGAGGCCAGTAGTATCTGGTATATATTTGGTGTTGGTCCCATGTCTCACATATTGGATAAAACATTTTGAAAATCCTAGAGCCGCCAATAGTAGAAATAATGATTTTTCTTGCACTGCATCAAAAATTACTAAAATGAGCTGAATAACATTTGTGGTTTTAAATTTCGAACTATTCAGTTCACAAGTTAAAGTTAAAATTCATTTTTTTGATACCCTGGACAACCTAGCAGAAAAGATGTTAAATTTTGATGCTATGACATATTTTTAAATTAAACTGTAGTACTTCTTTAAACAAGAAGGTTGCTATTTTAAGCCTTTTATACTCTTGAGCTATTTTTATTTTACACTACATCAGAACAACATCGAATGCGTTTTTATATAAAGACAGATCAATTTACCGTGTTTCCTATTTTAGAGGAGGCTAATTATACTATTGTTTAATCAAGTAGTGGCACATTTATCAAAAATTCAGGGGTGTTCCGCCACTGAAAAATGTCATACAAGAAATCCAGAGATTATTTCTGGAGTGCATTTTTAGATCTGAATTCCGCGTCGTCGCTTCGTCGCCTGTTCTAAAACTTCTTGTCTTTTCCAGCAGATTAGTCGCGACTAACTCGAGTGTCTTTTAGTTTCTTTTACCGTAGACCTTTTTATTTTTTGTTTTACTTTTTTAGTTACATTTTATAGCAGTGCAATAGTATTTTAATTTTCAGTCGCCCAAAAAGTGATTATAGTCTGGTTTGGTTAACAACGTTTGGCAAACGATTTAACAGTTTATTTAATGGTATATAATTTTACTTTATAAAGATACCATATATTTTTTAAAGTGTGGGTTTTATATTTTTATATTTAGACCCTTTGCCAAAGGGGAACTAACTCTGGAAAAACAAAAACAAATTTAATTATAAAATATATGGTTGAGTATAACAATTAAAAAAAAGGCTAAACTTCCGAAAACGTCCCCGCCCCCTCGATTTGTCTATAACTTTGTACAAAATGGCATAAGAAATGGCAATGCGAAAGTCGTAAAAAAATTTTTTTTTTGTCTAATTTTTATTTTTTTAAATCTTTTTTCAGATTAGAAAATGAGTACAAAAAGAAAAAAAATATTTTAATTAAATTAAATTATTACCATTGGATAAGCAATGTTGCAAGATCTTTTCTAATAATTTGTTATTATTGAAGGTTGTTTTTCCCTGTTTAACAGAAATAAAGTTTTTTTATAGAAAAAACCAACCAGAACTAACAAACAATAACTTTTTAACTATTAGCTAGTTCTGGTTAGTTCCTGGTTAGGTTTTCCTCGTTAAATTGTAAATATTCTTTATCATAAATGCGTCGTCGAACAAAATGAAGAAAAAGTCTGATATCTTAATTTTACTTTACTTAATTACTCTATTTAATTATTTTTTTTTTAAATTTGTGTATTATTATTAAATCCATAATGCTTAAAAGCTAAATTTAAAACCTTTTTTTTTGATCCGACAACGTTGCAAAATCTGGCCTTTTACTTAAATTAAAACATTTTTCGAATTTTAATTTCATTTTTCTCCGCAAAATACATTTTTTCAGATTTTCTCTTTCTGAAATTTACTAAACAAAATGTGCTCTCTTTATTTGTAATTTTATTTTTTTAAAATCGATGGACGTCAAACAACAGACCCTTCCGACAATTTTAAAACTCCACAATTTCCTAAGAAAAGTGTACCCTAAAATTTCTTTCATCTACAATTTTTCCAAATCTCACAATTTCCTGAAAAAAAGCGCCGTTCTTACATCCTGTTTGGAGATTATGTATAATTTTTTTAAAGAAAAGAAAATAAAAATAAAAACAAAAAATTTTTTAATTTTTGTTTTAAATTTCACTATTGCCGCAAAAAAACCTTTGTACAACGTTTCTTATTCTATATACAAGTCCTGTGAAAAGTTACAGATAAATCGAAGAGGGGGCGTTTTCGGAAGAATACCCAAAAAAGGTTATTCTTGTTAATGGTTTGGCAAAATAAGATCCATAATTTGTTTTTCCTTGAGGTCAAGTGACACGGTCAAAATCCATTAAAATAATGTGAAGCAAATATACTGTATTTTAAAACTATATTTCAATAAGTTTTTTAAACTTTAAAACAAAATAATATATAAACTGGGTGAGACATCAAGCATTATTGCTATTGTTGTATTATAAGTTAAAAATTCGGTTACATTAGGAGTAGCACTTTTTTTGGCTAATTAAAATGGTGCAAGACACGAATACAAATACAGCTTTATGGGTTACGGCTTACTACATTTGGCAAATTGAAACTGAACTTATAGGTATTTCTGCGGCCTAAATCTGAATACGGGTTAGTTTTTCCCCATCACGTCAAGAAAACGAGATTTCAAGGTCATTTAGAGGTCAAAATGGTGATATTTTTGAAAGCGTCTCTGGTACAACTACTAACGTGACGGTACTTGTGTAGCTCTTGAGTACTTTTTGAACATTAGCAAAAAGCTCTGAATCCCGCCCAGGACTAGCCCAGGACCGACCCAGAGGGGCGAAAGCCACCATGGGCATTCTCACTGGCAAATTTGGATTTACCTACCAAAACGTTGAATTTTGACGATGCATTTGCTGTGAGTTAATGACGGTCGACCCTGCACTGACTCGAGTGACCCTAGGACTTTGCGTGAACATTGAGGTAAAGCTACGTATGCTGCCCAGAGCTGGCCCAGGGTAGAGAAAGTATCTAAGGGGGTCCGAACTCGCCAATTTTGATTTCCCTCTCAAGATGTTTTATTTTGACGATTCATTTGCAGTTAATGCCGTTCGACATGCATCGATTGACCGTAGAACCTTGCCTGAACATCGGGTAAAGCTGCGTGTGCTGCCCAGGGTTGACTCAAGAGCTACGAATCTTGAGGACGGATATACGTTCTCGCTTGCGGATAACTCCAAGTCGGACATTTCAACAGGGCTAGGAAGTACATGCCAGTTAGAACGCATATGGCGCCTTTTCCCCTCTGGACTGACCCTGGGCTGGTCCTGGGCGAGATACAGAGCTTTTTTTCTACTGTCCAAAAAGTACTCAAAAGCTACACAGGTACCCGTCAAGTTAATAGGTCGCTCGAGAAGTTGCACCAGAGCCGCTTTCAAAAATATCACTATTTTGACCTCTAAATGACCTTAAAATCTGGGAATACGGAATACCATAGTCCGGTCAAATAGTCAGCACTGTGGCCCTTTCTTTTATTTAAAGAAATTCTTTTTAAAAATTAATATTTTATTTAAAGGCGGTTTTTAACAAAGAATTTAAATTAAATCCAAGGTAAAAAATGCAGCTATTTGCAGAGATCTTTAGAAAAGTTCGTTTACTCAATTGTCGGCCGTGGTTTAAAAATTCCTCATTTTTACGTTCGTGGCTTAAGCTACAGCGCCCCTGGGCTGTAGTCCAAACAGCCCATAGGGTTAGTATAGTCCTTAATGTATTATATTTTTCTTAACATTGGCTTAGTTCCAGTATTAAATCATGGCTGAGCGCGAAGCGTGCAGATTTTTATGTCACGTGGTCTCGCAGCAGATGATCTGCTCAAAGAACATGTGACAAAAATATCCGCTCGCTCCGTTTTCATCAGAGATTAATTATTGAAACTTAGCCATTATTTACCGTTGTCAATTATTTTCAGGCCGTTTTAATTTGGGAATGACGTAAGCACAAACAAACAAACTCATTGGTCAGTTGCCTTTGTAACCATAATTATTACTGACTTTTTGGATCAATTGTATTTGCTTTCGTCACTCTCAAATTAAAATGTCAAGATTTTAGTTGTCATAGTTATGGATTGTGACTATAAAATTAATCTTTTAATTGTAATAATATAAAATAATGTAGTATAATAGTTAATAATAATTATTTGTCTTTTAGCTGACCAATCAAGAACTTCATCCTATTCTAGAAGTAAATTCGTACCGTATAGGGACTCAGTACTAACATGGCTTCTAAAGGATACGCTTCAAGGAAACTCAAATACAATTATGATAGCCAGTAAGTAATATTTCTAAGCAAACAAGTAGATATTCGAATCAAAAAGATAAATGGTGTTGCTCTAATAGAATTTTAAACAATGACCTCCAATTTTGGTGTAAAGAAATATCTTACCTTTTTAATTTTTGAGGAAACATGCAAAAATTAAAACCGTAAATATAAGGTGGTATAGTGTACAGGATGTAACAAATTCGAGCCTACCAATAGGATTTCGAACACTGTAAGAGATATGAAGATTAATTCGGTAAAAGGAGCATAATTCAGTGTTTAATAAAACGTAGTTTCGAAATTGGTTAAAATCAGAATATTTTGGAATATATCTTCCTGGCAATATTAGGGAAGGAACCTAAAAATGAAATTAACTTTACCACTTTCATTTCTCTATGAGAAGACATTATCATTTTAATGGAATCGTCGATTTACTTTATTATCTTTAATACGCACCTCGAGTTTTAATTCAATTTTTTAGAACACTTTTGGGATTCCTAACTCAATGATATATTACTTTGAATATTTTATTTTATCAAACCGGTCAATATTTTAATTTTTTAAATACGTAAATTATTTATTTATTTGATTTTTTGAAATACCTCTAAATAAACATATTACCTTAAAAGAAAAGAAAATGTAAAAGGTCTTATGAATTTAGTTAAAAAAACAAAACATTACGATTGAGTTATTTAGTGTTTTTGTGAAAAGTTCCACCTCTGCTTTTATAATACGTAATTTACATTTTTAATTACTCTAATATCTTAATAACTAACATTAACACGCATAGTAATTACACCGAAAAGATAACAGAACTACTAACGCATTTCCCTGATCCTTTCTCTATCTTGGCAAAGCGCCAAAATGTGAAACGGTGTATTCAACAATAAAAAAATAAATTTAGCCTTACACATCAATTTTTAATTGATTTTGTTAATTACCAAAATAACTATTTTTATAAATGTTTTAAATATATAAATTAAAAAATGTGAGTATGCTAAACCTTAGTCAGGTAATAAATTTGCAGTTTTGAGTCATGTGTGTCGTTTCAACTATATTACCGATTTTAAAAAGTCTAATATTCTGATTATTAGTTTAAAAATTGTTGGTTTTAGGCTGCACAGTGCTTTAAAAATTATATATGTCATAGTCAAAGGTCGATATGCAGTCTCTTCGCGGAATGACTGGTTTATCCTAGGTTTGACCAAAGCCTTCGGGCTCCGAAATAAATTCCAATTTCGGCCTTTGACTAAAGTTTTTTTAGTCAAACCTAGAAATTCCCAACTTTTTAGTCAAACGTTGAAAGTAAAATAATTCGGGCTTTGCCTAGTCGATTCTAGAAGCGACTGGCAGACTCGGTCAAACGTCGACCGTACTTGTAACACGTTTAAATAAGTTTATACTTGCGGTTAGTTGTGGATAGTTTTGGTTAATTGTGGTTAGTTGTAAATGTAAGAGATCTGACGTATTGTGCAATTCTAAATGCCATAATGCCTCACCATGTCTGAATAAAGACTATTTTTTTATTTTAACCATGACAATATGAAAACAATAAACATTAAAATTTAAAAAAAGTTTTACTACATCTAATTTAACAAACTGAGACTTTCTAATACCTAATTGAAGTTTGCCTGGTCAAACCCCGATTTTATTAAATTGAGTTTTGACGTTTACCTGACCAAATTAGTCTCTCCTAGGTTTGACGAAAATTCTTTAGTCAGAGGCCGAAAAACTTCATTTGTTTGGGCTTTGACTAAGACTTCAAGTCAGACCTGAGAATTGACTAGTCAAACCTAGGAACGCCGGAGCTTCGAGGATTGACTATAACTATTTAGCAAGGTAACCATGATAACTTGGAATTTTATGAGATTTTAAAAGAACTCCATTTTCATTTTATGACAAAGGTAAATAATCTTTTTATACATATTCCTTTTTTTTGTTTCTGAATTGGTATTTCTATTAATTGTTTTTCGCCCCACAGAGGATTACTATCATGGGAATTACCAAGAGGCGCGTGTTAAACTAAGGACCAAAATTCAGATACCATGGCAGAATTGTTTTAAGTGATTTATCACGTCTGAAATATAATTGGGGAAAATAAAAGCCACTTTAACTAACTATGACCGACTAGAACTAAGGGCTTTTGACTTTCGGAAAATAAAAAGCCGCTTTAACTAACCAGAACTAACCATCACCTACCAGAACTAAGGGCTTGATAACATTCTTCGCAAATAGAAATCTTAGCACTGCATTTACTATGTGTGCAAGTCCAAAAATATTCATCACTTTGTAAAGCCATTTAAAGGTAATAATTTGCAGCCTTGCTGACTTGATATAATGATCAAATTCACTCATTTCATACTTTGGGTTTACACCAGTTGACATGATGTCAGTGACATCAAAATATACTAAATTCAAATTATGTAAGCTTACAAACCCTTTCTTTTATTATGTAATTATAAAAATTTTAAGAAATTTAAACTATTGGGCATTTCGGTTTTTTAATTTTTACCTGCTTTTATTTGGTCCTTAAATCAATAATTAATTCCTGTTTTAAACGGTCCTCAGTTTACATGTCATAAAGAGATTATATAAGTCCTCAGTTAACAAACTCCGATAACAGGGGTGTTATTGTCATGAACATACTCTGCATAATAGCAATAAACTTTAACCTTCTAAGAAAATATGTGGGCTGTAAGTTCCTAATGAAAATGATGGTACTTGTAACTACATATATGAGGAATTTTTTGCACTAAAGATTTGCTTATTCTAGTTTCATTGGCGGAATAGAAAACAATCTTGTAAAGCTAATTACGTTATTTGAAACGGGTAAACTAAATTTCATTGTAATACTAATAATATACACATTGGCTCATTAAGAAATGTAATGTTAAACATTGTGCTTCCTCATTTTAAGCAACCTATAAAAAATTTGAAAAATGCATTATAAAGGATTTTGGTACTCTACAACTTTGCCAATAACTGAAATTCTCAAATTTTGCGAGGTATTCGCTCTTACACTAAATCTGGGACACCCAGTTAATATTTGTTAACAGTTATCTAAGTAAACTAGCTCAAACAACACAAGAAGTTGTAGTCCCGCCTAGATACTGTAATCAGGCGTTGATGGGGCTTAATTTCTAGGTATTAAAAGCCTCCAAAGCTTGCTTCCTTTTTACTTTTATTCTATTTACTGTTTTTATTACGCTAATCTACTATAAGTAAAAATATACTAATTAAACTTTTTTAAATAAATCTAAACAAATGTATTTAATTGTATATCATTAGTGGTTAAAAACATTATTGGGCTTTTCTTCAGAATATAGATATTTATTTTATATTTTTGAAAAATACACTTTTTTCTATTATAAACAGTTATCCTACAAAAAGCATTTACAATTTTAGAGTATTAATTTTTTATAGAGTTAAATTATTATAGAATTATACAAGCGTACAGCTGGTACTGTTATTATATAAAATTAAAAATAAACTTATAAATATTTGATACCCTTAATGGGTTATATCTAATATTTTAAAGTTTTTAGTAAATACGTTTTTTTTTTGTTTTCTGAAAATATAAATTTAAGTAAAAAGAGATGGTTTGGCTTTTGACCAGGATATAGACATTTAATTGATATTTTTGATAAATATTCACTTTTTTGTAGATTACGAAGAATTAATCTAAAATAATAAAGCAGAAAACAAAATAGGGTTTAAAATATAGTTAATTGTGTTGCAAATTTATATATTTGTCTTATAAACAAAAATTTCATACAGGTCTTTCAACCCGTCTTATATAAGGTAAGCTAAACATAGTGAGCTATTTTATTTTAAACAATATACGGGAGGTCCATTATAATAACATTTTCACAAAATATTTATTACAATTAAAGAATAGGAAATACAACTATTACATGTACTCACAAGAGAACTTATTTTATTATAAAATCTAGATCTTAGGGTCTACTTTTTAAATTTTATTTAGTAAACCATAATTTTGATTGCTTTTCTCTGTATTTTATTATACCTTTTGACATGTTGCTAAGACAAAAACCTAATTTATTCGGAAAGCACCCTGCCTATAGCTGTAAGATTAGTAAGTAGAAACCTCTCTATGACGATTAACTACCAGAAACTTGTCACTCCACAGCCAACTTTGATTGGGTTATTATGCCCCTAAATTATTATTTATTTTGTATGCGTTATTATTCAATACTTTTTTCCATTATTATCTAAACCTTGTCTTACTAGAGCCCAGAAAAGTAAAAAAATGCAATTAAAACTGCCTATGATTTACCAAACATATTGCCTACTATTATTTTAACACAGCTTGTATTTTTCGCTTTCGTATTAAATTATATCACATACCAAGAATCTTTTCAACTATATTTAATTATCTTAACCTTAATTTACTTAAACTAAAGCATAGGAATATTAAAATATTTGGCACAAAAACTGTGGTTAATAAATGAAGGTGTCACCGATATAAATTCATTACCGTCCGATTTTCTCCCCATTTTTCTAGTAGTACTACAAAATTGTGTGATATGGTAGAAAATTATCTACTGTATTTAATTATTTAAACCAAATTTAACTAGATCACAAAGAAATTTAAATATTTCGCATCAAAACAAAGTTTTTTTAATAATCAAAGAGACCGTAATTAGCGTCAGGCGTAAAATTTTCGCACATAACCTTTTGCGAATTTGAATTAAAATTATTCTGATTTTTTTTTCAGATGCGATTTTTTAAAGAAAATTTTTAAAAACAATGTACGCTCTAGGGTGATTCTAAGTTAAAAATTATTCGTTAAGAATAACTGTGTCATTTTTAAAATATGAAACACTTAATAATTGAGTTAAAAAAACGGGTGTCAAATTTTAACGATTAGGCAATTTAAATATTGAAGATACGAAAAACGAAAAGTAATTTTGGATTGAAAATTTTATTTTCAAATACGTTTCCAACTATCTGAGATCTGTACGTCATAAAACGTTTTAAAAAATGACTGATAGAAAAATCAACAATTTATTGATAACTGGTCGTGACTTTTTTTCCTTTAATTTATAACAATTTTGTTTTGTAAAGTATGTTTATTTCGCTCAAAATTCAGCGATATGCCTATACAGGTAAAATTCTGCATGTAAAAATATGAAAAAAAGTTCATATAATTATGAGTCCGAAATTGCTTTGTTTTTATGATACGGGGTGTTTAAAATTTTTCGCCTTTAAAGTTTATTTCACATTTCTTGAAAACCCATGGAGATATTGAGATAAGTTTTGCTACACGCAAATGTATCATTATAGGTCACATTTACATGTACAAAATTATTTTCTAAGGACTTACATCAGTGGCGTTCGTGCTGGTCAGTTCTTATTTTTAGGAAAGAAAACTGTACGCCACTGGTTTTGGCAAAAATTAGTATTGCTTTCTTAGAGCCAGTTTAATTCTGCTTAAAAAGTACCTCCTGGACTTTGTCGTCCTGACTCACTTTTTTTTTGGAATAAAAATTAATTTAATAATCCGTATGGTATAAGCTGTTTTCGCCAGAGACCTCAAATATTTCGAAGGGGCAGAAGAAATATTCCAATGCGATTTACCGCATGCTCTAAAGCAGAGGGAAGCCATTTCCAGCATTTGATCTAAAGTTAATTTCAATATCTCCACGAGTTTTCGAGAAATGTGAAATAAACTATAAAAGACAAAAAAACTTTAATCACCCCGTATCATAAAAACAAAGCATTTTCGGACCCATGTTTATATAAACTTTTTTTCATAATTTTAGATGTACAATCTGCCCCTAAATTTTCCTCACAACATTCTGTAACACCCTGTACAAGTAATATAGTGAATGAATACTGAACTAAAAAATAATCTTCGGTATTCTCACATAAATCTGATCACCTAAAATGAAAACTTAATGGTTCGATTAGTGTATAAGCTAGATTCTTTTTTTTTTGGTCACCTAATTTATGCTCTAGTGAGGTAAAATAATCTTGAGTCTTTTTTTGACAGAACTTTTAAAAACTCTGCAAATTTGTACATTTTTCAGCCGAAATTGGTACTGGACACACAATGACACAAAAGCGTTTAAAATTGCGAGCACAACGCTGCCGAATAGACAGGTAAAAACGCAACATAGCCCATTTTGCTCGGTACCGCACGGACTTATCACGTTATTTCCCAGTATACATTCCACAATAATTCGTTGATTTCTCGACGGCAATAAAATGACAACCCTCAGTGGTAAACCCAGCCATAAATATGTTGCCTGACAAATATATATTGTGTAGGCACCGCACCTTTTGAAAGGGTACAGGTCCTGATTACCTACTAATATTAATAGTTTAGGTAAGATGTTTGGGATGCTCAATAACACATACAAAAATACCTTGATAAACTCCAAACGACTGATAAACTAAGACGAAAAGACTCTGCTTTATATTGAACACCTGCAATTTGCCTTTAACCAATATCATATACCAAAAAGTAGGTACAATAATAAATAAAGGAAATTTTAAGTCCGGACCTACATGCGGGTACCCAAAGTTTATGGAGTTTTACAAGTAACAGTAGTAGGTAAAACGAGAAATCAACGAATTATTGTGGAAAACACTGTACGTAATAATTTTTTAATTTAATATCTCCTGACTTATCGCGTTCTTGTCGGGGATTTTTTTTATAACAAAATGTAAACATATTTTCTATGGAATGACGTCAGTATCTCAATTTTGCTAAAAATTGACTTAGCCCGTTTTTCCCCTGTACCCCTTGTTCAACCATCCGGTGGTTACTCGGTGCTGCCGGACTTGATGGCAAAATGGCACATTGTGCGCTGTTTTATGATAAAAAGAAAAATACTTTATACTTTTAGGCCAGGCCGTAAAAGTGTCTTTATTACAATGTTTCCCGATAAGTGTTAGACTTAAAAAATAACGATATTGGCTATTTCACGTAAAAACATATAAGCTTTTTTCACGACTGTAATAAAAAAATAAAAATAAATTTTTAGTTTTTTATAAGAACTTGTCAATGTAAATTGAAATAAAAAAAAATAAGTTCTATAAAAATTTCAGCGGTTTCACCCTCCAGCACCAACTATAGTGAGACGGTTAACACTCTGCGTTTTGGGCAACGCGCCAAGCTTATAGTTTATAAACCAGTAATCGTGGAAGACCCCAAAGAAACAACTATAAAGGAACTGAGAGCCGAAATCGCCAGATTGAGAGATTTGTTAAGGTTGTCAGATCAGGTAAGATATTTGACTAGTGGCGCAAACTAATTTAACAACATTGGTCTTGAGTCATGGATTTAAACAGAGGCGCAACAATAAATGATAATTGGCAGATTAACCTGTCAAATATACTTAACTAACAAATTAATCTATCGTTTTTTTGTCGCACGTATTTTCAGCGATAAACGCAAGTTTATATTTGTTATAAGAGTATTTATAATACACTACATTGTGTGTAAGATCTATAATTAAATGACAGACTAATTCGTTTGACACTTTAAGCTACCAACTTAATAATACATTAGTAGCAGAGCTGTCAAAACTTGAAATACTTGAAGTAAAATTTTACCTCAAGTATTTTTCTGTACTGAAAGTATTTTACTTCAAGTACTTTTTATTAGGAAGTACATATACTTGAACTTGATTGATTTATATCAAAATACTTTAACTTTTACTTGATTTGACCAAGTAAATTATTTAAAGTTTTTTTCTAAGTACTTGAAGTATTACTATGTACTTGAAGTAAAAAAAAAGTACTTCAAGTAAATAAGAAGTACTTGTAGTGAAAAGAAATTAATCAAGTACGCCAATTAATTTACGTTAGATAATCGCGCAAACAGGTTAAAACAAGAAGATCGCCCGACCTTTGCTGATTCTGATACATTACTCTCAATTCAATTGTTATTGCCACCAAGAATGGTAAAATTGCAATTATTTTCAAATACCTTTATTATTATAGGTACTTTAAAAACATCAAAATATTATATAAACACTAGTTTAAGCATTTTTGGAAAATATTTTTTATTTGTTTCTAACACCACCTTTAAATACCTGTATTTAAAATTTTATTTCACACTCATTTTTTCGCCACTTTCTTCTCTTCAAGCTCTTTTACCAGCTTTATTATTTTTTTAATACTAAATCAATTTGTTTTAATTAATACATTTAATACTTAACGGTTTATGACTTTAGGGTACGTGCATTAGTTTAACATACGTTTGTTGTTAGAGAAAGAAGAAAAATGATGATTTATAAAAAGGGTGCAGTGCAAAACTGCAGAAAATATTGGGTTAATCATTAGTTTTGGGAGGTTATAAGGTTTCAAAATATAAAATAAAAAAATGTGCTCGAATCGAATTAAAAAATTATATTGGACCTCAAACCAAAAAAAAAAAAATAAAAAAAAATTAAATTTGCTGAAAATCTCAATTCATACATCACAATAACAGACTTTACAGGTAGGTAGTATATACTTAGGTAGTACTTCAAGTACTTTTTGAATTTCTTGGAAATGCAAGTGCATTTTAACGTATACTTGTACTTGTACTTGAAGTACTATTTAGGACTATTTTTTTCTTAAACCTACAATATTATTCAACGATAAATGAAAGGAACAACATCTGTGGCTTTCTTTATTTAAAGAACTATGTGAAATAGCCATCTTATGTATTTTTCCCGTAGAATCTGAGATAATACTTATAGAACTGATTAAGTTGAAACAAAAGGCGAAATAAACTAAAAATTTTCCTATTGGTTCGTTTCTGAAAGCATTTTTTCAATAGGTTTCAATAAAAATAATTTCGTATTTATTTTTACTAACAATGAAATAAATTATATATTTTATTTTTACCAATATGTAATAAAGTAGTTGCACATTTAATTTAAATTATATTTAAACTAAAAATTAAATATTGCTTTTATTAAAAGTATTTTAAGTACTGTTCACCTGTTTTTGTTTTCTAAAATAAAAGTAAATTGAAGGTATAAAAATTAAAAAAATATATGAACTTTCTGTCGGTTACTATGTAAATAATAAATGTTAAAAAAAAGAAATACACATGCTAAAACTTTACTAAGATAAGAAAAACAAAACAGGTATACTGGGTAATTTAAATTCAATCTTCACCATTGGAATCTCAGAAACTATAGGAAACACAAAGATGGTTAAACTGGGGCAAAGTTGCTTATTTATGTGACTCAAAATATGCCGTTTAAATTCAAAATTCCAAACATGTTTAAAGAAACCCGAGAAAAACCGAAATTTTAAAAAAATCTTTTTATTTTTTCCTGGTTTCATTTCAAAACAAATTTCATTATAAATTGCGCCTTTATACTATCACTTTCATCCACTTTTTTGTGGAAGCCATATTGGATTTTTACCTAGGAAAATAGTGCTTATTCTGGTTTCAACAGTGTATAACGTGTTATACTTTTAAGCTAGCAACCTTATTTATTTTCAAAAAATAAAGGTACTTGGTTGGCTTTGATTCCGGCGATTCTTTTAACATTTTTTGTAAAAAGAAAATGTCAGTATAGATATTTAACAAAAATGGGTTATTTAAATAAAGGAAGGCGAAATATAATACTAAAACTTTATAACAAATTTACTAGAAACATTCTATAAAAAACTAAATGTTGGATACAAATTTAAAATGAATATGGCCCTTTTTTAATACATAATTGTACGCGTCTTATTAAACTATTAACAGTACTAGAAATATCTCTTTTTTCAAGCGTGCCATGATACATTTTAAAGGTCTAGAGTAGGATATGCTCCCCGGAAACTGGTTTTCAAAATGGCCACAAAAACTTATTCAAATCGAAAAGGTCAGAGGACCTTGCCGGCCACCTAATAGGTCCTGCACATCCTGTGCGTAAATTTGAAATGTAAATATTCATAGATTTCTCTAGTATTATGTACAGAGGCTCCGTCATGTTGAAACCAAAATCTGTTATAATTTGTAGGAGTAAATTATGGAAATATTACCCTAACTCAGTTCTTAAAAAGTGAAGGTATATTGCTATGCTGTTGTTGTCTTTCCGGATATATGTACATAATTCTAAATACATTTGCGCTGTTTTGCTGCACAATCTCTATCAAATTTGTAGTACAGTTTTAACATACTTTTTTGTTCTTATTTCAATAACTATCTTTTTTAAAAAAACTGTACAGGCAAATATTTTTTAGCAAAAAGTATTTGCGGCATCAACGCCAACAACGATATATATTTTTTGGCAATAAATGCGGTTATAAACTTTAAAAGTATAACATGCTCGACTTTCTTTAAAATCAGAATAAATAGCATTATTTATTTTTGTAAAAATCCAATATGTTCCATAAGAAAATATAGAGTTGATAATGGTGACTGAGTGACGAAACGTAGGATGTGAAATCTGAAAGCGCTATTAAATGGGGCGAAAAAAATGTGGCTAGGAAAACATAAAAAACCATTTTCCAAATTTCGTTGTTATTTTTGTCTTAATACATTATTAAATGGTTAAAGACATATAATATTTATTAGATGATGTACTGAGTCTAAGACTTTGTTTTTTTTTAAGTTTTGCTCTGTAGCAAAACTTATTGGAAAGCCATATTTCATTTACAAAGAATTATAAGAAGCAAATCTGCAGTCTCTTAAAAATTAAAATTAATTACCTTTAATAGTACCTTAAATAGGCGATAGTTAAACATTTTAAGAAAAGTTTACAAATTTTAATAGTATTAATAATAAATTTATTACAGATTACTCCCAGCATTATTCCGGAGAACCAAATGAATTTAAACACCAACCAAGCAACCCTTGCGATAACAGAAATTCCAGAAGAACAAGAATTGTCACTTGAACAAGAACAAGATCTGTCCCAAAGTTCAACTTTGACGTCATCTGTGACGAGTTTATCTGAGCACATAAAAGATATTTCCAAAAATCACTTGGTTAACAGTGAGACCGACAATTCTTTATTGACATTAAACAGCCTACAAGAGGAAAATTCTTTAACATCTAGCCACAAAAAAACTGCGACCGAAAAACTATTACCAATTATGAATGTTAAAAGTTCATGTCCTCCTGCTCCTTCCAAAAAACTTAAACGAACCTTTAGCATGGACAGGAAATATAGTATAGAAACGGATATGTCAAAATCATTTAGTTCCCAAGAGTCACTACCATCTCCCAAACACAACTCCAATGATAAAAATACTAAAGGTTCTCAGAATAACTCTAAAGAATCTTTGTCAACAAGTTCAAGTTCTCGAAGACTTTCAGGTGGTAGTTCTGGGGGTGCAACTTCATTACAACCGAAGCAAACAGCGCTTTCTCTAAGAAGACAGTCAATACATAAAAGTACTCCATCTCTAAAAACTATAACCCAAAAGAAAATTTTTGGAACTAATTCAAAAAAACAAGAAAAAGGTGTAGTGACTGAAATTTCAGGCACTAAAAAAACGGAATCTAAAATTGACACTGGTAGAAAACCCCTTTACGTTAAGCCTCGCGCTCAAATCGTTGCAGGAGTCACTAGTCGCTTATACAGTAAAGTTAATAAGAAAGACATGGCTACATCTACAGAAAACCTTGCAAACGTTGTAAAAGAACCACCTAAAGAGTTGTCAATATGTACAAATGCAAGAAACCGATTACGAGAGCTCACACAGAGAGCACTTAAAGCACACCGAAGTAGAAATGAAGAAACCCAAACGGATTTATTTCCGGTCTTGAGAGTTAAAGAAGTTGCTACTGATTGTAATGATCTAAAACAGGAACTATGTGAAGTCAAAGATGCTTCTACACTTGATAAACATGAAAGTAAAGACGCAGAAGTAGAATGCACCCTATTAAATCAGTTTATTGAGGGAACTCTTAAAAACATTTTAGTCCTAACTCGTAGCTGTGGCATACAGACTGCTGCAGAAGAAAAAGCTAGCAGTGTTTCCTTTACGAAATACCTGACTGAAGCTCCAAAGAATCCAATTTTTGCAGAGGCGGTGAACATAAATATTTCGCATAATTACATAAATGAAAATAGATCTGGCAGCCTATCAGATGATAGTTTAGATAACACACGAAACGTATCCTTTCCTACGCCTGACTTGATAAGCAATCATAATTCTCTCGAACAGCATGCACTAAATAGTATTGATAATAGTGATGATAATGAAGAACCTAGAGAGCCTAAAGTATGTTTTGGGGAAAGCATGGTTTTGTCGAATAGTTTTGAATCAGTAGATTACATTTCTGCACAAAATGTATGTGCAAGTCAAGCTAGCGTTTTAACAGTGCCTCAGTACAAAAACAATTTTAAAAGAATTAATGTTCTTACTACTTATGCGCCTGAAATTGCCACAGACGATGTATTCGAAGAGAAATGCCATCCATTACCAGATTTTTGCCCTAAGATGGTAAAACCAAAATTCAAAAAGAATGTGGACACTAAGCATGATAAAAGATCTATAGTAATCCAAGAACCAGTGGTGCATGAACCTGAAGATTGTAGAAGTTTATGTAGTTCAAGTGATTCCAATATTAGCGAAGAAAACTGTCTCTCAGATATACCAGACTCAATGGAGTATCATATGGCTAATCACAAAAAAGTACAATTTACGCGTAAAAATAAAAAACCTAAAAATGATCGATTCTTAAAAGTCATGAAAGAGTTTCTTGAAGAAGCTAAATTATTGATGAGCAACATAACCAGTGCCGCAAGCAATATTAATTCTACGAACTGCCAGCAACCTCACCTAGATGATTTTGACATTCAAGTGACCGTAAGTGACGTGACAGGTCTCGACAAATCCAAGAGAAAACGTATGAAACGAATTGTAAGAGAAAATAACTCTACTCAAACAGAAGAACCTTTAATGGAAAGTTGTTTTTCACAAACTTCCTTGGATTACTCTGGGTATATGGTGCCTATAAACAAGTACGAAGTTCTCTTAGAAGATTCGTGTAGGAGGCTTGAGGAAAAAATTAGGCGACCTCCACGATCTCGACACATAAGCATAGCGTCAGAAGACTATGACGATGATATTTTAATTGACAGGATAGAAAGATCAAGATATAATCCGTGGGATCTGAGTAATGTTGAAATAGAAGATTCCAGTTTAGAGAGTAACCCAGTAACTTTTTCCGACTATGGTAGTTTACCTAGAAAGACCCATAAAAGACAAAGGACTCCTACGTGTAGTCCAAGTGCATTTTTAAGACAACTTACACATATGAGAAGGCAAGTTATTGAAAGTTCAAGGGACGAGCTTTTACAAAGTTGTAGTGGTAGTAAGTAAAACTGGTTAAGACTTCTAAAAATACTGTTTATAAAAATGTGTATTGTTAAAGTTATATAATTTGGTTTGGAAGATACATTTTAGAAACGTAATATGTCATTTTAAATAATAATTTAGTTAATTATTGTATTTATTTATTAATATTTATTAAAACACATTTTTTAAAGTTTTTTAAAGGCAAATAATAGATTAGGTAATTTTTGTACTAAGAAAAATGCATATCAAATAATACAGATAATGGACCAAACATTTTTTTAATAATTAGACCAATTTGTTATACCATTGTAATAAAAATAGTTCCTTATAAAAAAAACTTCTAAGGACTGACAAAATAAATCAAATATATCCTAATAAAATGTTTCTATTGTTTTATTATTATGACTAATTTGTTGCTTTTTTTACGTTTATATTATATAAGGGTAATACCTTATTTAAACGACTGGTATATAGAATGATGACGAGCTTAAAGGGTACGAGCATGGAAATATTGTAGTTTTTTTTTATCTGGGGACAGTCCACGAAGGCTGAAGGCCTAAGTATAACGTACTGTGTGTGTCTTAAGTGAGGTAAAAGGTATTTTATTAACACGGATATTAAATATTTGGGGATTTCGAGGAGGGAATACTTCTGCGGGCAGTAGGTTCCACAGTCTAGGTTGTAAAAGGATGCATAAGAGTGGCACTAGGAGAAATCATACTGGACAACTTTTCGGAGCAGAAGCCGTAAAAATACCTTTAAATAAATATATACAAAATCTACACGGAAGATGTCAATTTAATAGCCAAAGGCTTAAAAGAAATAAAGACAGACAGAAAACGTGCAGACGGCGATCTGCACTCGGCAGTATCAGCCGGACCCCGAACGTTAAAGGAGTGATTGTCAATCGCATTTTTGGATATTTTTTACGATTTTTTTCATTTTTATGCGCTCATGTGTATTTAATACAAGAGTAATTAAAAGGTTGTTAAATTTTCATCAGACTTAAGCCTAAAAAGAACTGCTATTTAAAAAAAAATACACTCATAAACATTCTTAAAAATTAATAAAATTAATAGTAATCCTAATAATAAAAAATAACCCTAAAAGTAAACTCAAAAGCATTCTCATTTTAATAAATGCTTAATGACCCTGCTGAGCTTCGCAATATCCAAGTCGATTATACACTTAGAATAATGCAATGTTTCTATCACTTTAACGGCCGAGTGATGATCGCGGTGTTAAATTTAGCAATGGACTTAGCAATTGTTAAAAGTTAACAACGGTTTTGGAATGTTTAACAAAATGTCAGATTTTGACAGGTTGCCTTCTAAAATCATTGAATAACACTGACAATGACGTTTTGTTAAACATTCTTAACCATTGGTAACTTTTAACAATTGCTAAGTCCATTGCTAAATTTAACAACGCGATCATCACTCGGCCTTAAGTGATGCAGAAAATAGCTGGACGCTTGTACTGCATCCCGCTGCATGCCTCAGCCAACAATATGCTAACGAATCGCCGTCGTCCGTCGTCGTATTGAAAGTTGTCGTTCTCTTTTTAATGTAGGGGCATACCATATGTATCCCACTCTATAGCATTAAAATTGGCATCGTGTATAGTAGAAATGTAATAAAGTTTTAGGTTAAAGTTATGACACTTTTTGACACTATCAGTAAATGAGGTGTCGATCTAGTAATAAAAATAAACTAAAAGCGAAAATTAAAAAATTAGCAGCTTTCTATATTATAACATTTTACTTTACTTACAAATTTTTATTACAAAAAACTTTAAAGTATATGGTTTTTGTTTAAAAAGGCATAATAAATTGCATTAAAAACACTGTTCGCTTGGAGAGTCTGAAAAGGATCCAAAATTGCGCACTTCTTCAAAATAATATTTTTCTTTAGAAATCAGTAGATCAAGATAATATACATGAGATTTAAAATTTTGGTCCTTCTCACCCATGCAGTTTTTTAAAATATACTTTTATTTTAAAAATGTATTTGTCCCAAGCAATATTTATTACGAACATTTCAGCTATTGATCAATTGCTTTAATTCATTTTCCCGACTATTACTAGATATACTACATTTTACGATTTTACAGATTTTTTCTAGTGGAATCACCTTCGAAAATTAAATAAGTTAATAAAAATGGACCAAGAAAAATTAAATTAGTGTGTTTAAACCAAGAAGCCGTTGCGAGACCAAAAATTTAAAGATTATCATCAAGGGTGGAAGGCGCCATTCGGAAGTACCAAGATAATTTTTGTGGTTGTTCCTGTAACACTTTGAAAAGCGTTACACACTCCCTATCTTGGTCTCGTTTTAAATATATTTTATTAAGCCAACATTATCAACATATATTTTAAGCAAGTGTTTTTGTTGTTTGTGTTTTCTTTAAAATCTTCATAATTTCATTATCTTTCTTTCTCTCCTAATATTTAAAAGGCCGATATATAGGGTGTTTTAGAATGTTGTGAGGAAAATTTAAGAGCAGATTCTATATTTTAAAATGTAATAAAAAGTTCATATAATTACGGGTCCGGATATGCTCCCCTTTTATAATACAGGGTGTTAAAGTCAATTTAATTTAATTATAATTCATTAAAAATCACGTTATGCTGTATAACAATGGAAAACCTAAGGCTGAAAGTCTATATACCTTTAATTTAAAAACGTTAAACACAAATTAAATGCTCATGTAGCGCTACGACCCACTCGGGACAATTAAATTATCATAACGGTAAGGTACAATATTTTTGCGTAGAAACTCCTCGTGGTTGTAATGGGCGCATCGTCCTAGGTAATTCCTTAGTTTTCTTTTAAATTCCCTCTGTCTTTCAATGCTTGTAGGTGTCGTAAATAATTTGTTGTAAAACATGTTTTCCCTATGACGTATTGTATTTTTTGTTAAGGAAAACTGGCAAAAGAGGGTTTTAAGTTTCTCTGGCCTGTTTTATAGGAATGGATGATGGATGTCTCGTCTCTTTGCGGTTGTATCGGCACTGCTGTGTATGAAACAGATACTCTCCAGAATACACAGATCAAATACAGTTAGAAAATTATTATTTTTTGAAAAAATTGGTTGCAGTGTGTTTTTTGGTCCTTGGGTTCATTTAAAATAAGCATAGCTCGTTTTTGCAATAGGAAAATAATGTCCAAATATCTCGAGGTTAAATAGCCCCACTGCAATATGCCATATCTTAAGTGACTCTTGAACAGAGCTACATATATTTGAGTTGCGGATTTTAGATTGAGGTAGATCTTTGTTGTATTCATCGCCAACAGGCTTGATGACAATTTGTTTGCCAAGAATGATATGTGCAGATCCCATTTTAAATTGTTCTGTATGGTCAACCCTTTAAAAGTTTATACTCATTAACAATATGCACCCTATCATTATTTATTTCGATTATTATCCGTTTTGTGACGGTTTTGTTGTTTAGTGTTATACACTTTGATTTTTGATATTTAAAAATAATTTACTAACTTCACACCAATTTTGTATACTTTTAGGTCGCAATTCATATTTTGTTGTAGTTCTTCGTGGATAGCGACAACCCATGTTTATTTTACATTTATTAATAACCCGTTGAGATATTGAAAGGAGTTTAGGTACACGGGAAGATTAATTAAAGGTCACATTTATATTTACAAAATTGTTTGCTAAATCACCTACATCTGTAGTGTTTTTGCCGGCAAGTCTTTATGTTTAGCGAAAAAAAAACTGAACGCAAATAATTTTTGCAAAAATTAGTATTGTTTTCTTAAATCCACATTAATTCTGCCAAAAAAGTGCCCCTTGGACTTTTTCGTATCAATGCACCGATTTTAAAATAAACATTATTATTTCTATTAGTTTATTTGTTGTAAGGTAAAATTAACTACTGAAGATGGTTTTTCTGTATTGGTAAAGGTAAATGATTAATGATATATTTCCATGTACCAAAACTAATTTTATTTTCTTAACGGGTTTTCAATAAAGGTAAAATAAGACCCATGTTTATTTCACATTTTTGGATGTAGAATCTACCTTTAATTTTTTCTCACAACATTCTGTAACACCTTGTATAGAGACTTAAATTTTTTACACTTTATACTGGGTACATTAATTAAAAAAAATTAACAATGCTTTCCCTTTTTTTAAAATTAAAATTAAACATCAAGCAATCCTTGGTCAAACCAGTTTTTTATATTCCTTATGGTTTTAGACATGTAGTATGTACACGGAATTCGTTACACCCAATATAAATTTTACCTTACGAAGGTTAAACACGCACTTTATGAACTATATCATTACAGATAAACAAAACCACAATATGCTATTTCCCACGCCCAACTTTATATGCACCTATAATTTTTAATAACAGTACAATTTAGCTGCAATGATGAAAATTATGATAAAAAACAAAGTGCAGTTAGGGACTAAAATTTTATTACAAGAGCTTCAATAAAGTGTAACAAGAATTCAGGCGAACATGAATTAAAGTGTAGGTGAGGTTTAAATTACACAACTTTAATCACCCATATTCTATATACTTCGGCGATTTTTCTTGCATTAAAAAATCTCTTAAAACAAAAGCAAGCGTGTACGGTGAAATAATATGGCACACATAACATGGGATTCTGGCTCTCAAACGGTTTTTTTTTAATTTGAGTATTTGATCTTTAGGTCAATAGGAACATCTTTAAATAGGACATTCTTGTGCAGGCCTACAGGGTGGCCCAAAAAATCACTGAGAAGTTAAAGCTTTTCTGTTCTTTAATACTAACTTAAACGCCTAAAAAGTCGGACTTATTATCTACATCCAACAAAAAAATATTTTACATACTCGCTTAGAGTAAAAAAAAGTGATTTGCTATTGAACACATACAGGGTGCTCCAGTATTGAAGAAATAAACATGTTTATGCCAAGTAATATGTTAATTTTATAATATATTTGTATACATTTTCAGAATTTTTACTTTTCATGGTGAATGAAACCACCTAGGTAGTAGGTTTAAAGTGAGTGGACTTTTTACGCCTTCCAATGCGACCGCTCGGTCTATTGTGGCTCACACCTTTTTATATTCCTCCCAATAGGATCGGACTTCTAATGAATCCGATACCAGATTGGGAGAGAGTTCTACATCTCCTCTTACTCAGTGTCGCTACGGACACGAGCACAATGTGTTCTGATGTGTTCTGGTGTCCCTGTCTCCTGGAGAGTATGACGAGCAGACGATTTGATCCATCATGCCGTCCTCTCCCGGTCTAGTGACGTGGGTAGCTACCAGGTCCTTGTTACAGGAACCAGATGTTCTTCCTGAGACCGCATCTCCGGCCTTATCCTATGAAAACGGTCCTATCCGCTTTTCTTTAAAGCGGTCTATAAAGGCGGTTCTGTCCGCCTTCTGTTTGGATTCAGGAACCCTTTTCTAAGCACCTGTTTGTTCGGGATGGATTAGCCCTTCCCCGTAAAACAGGCGCCGGTGACTAGGGGCACCTTACGAAACGGATTCACCCGTTTCGGTCGGCGCACCTTTGTCTGCTTGTGACCTTAAGTGGCACCTCTCGAAACGGATTTATCCGTTTCGGTCAGCCACCTTTGTTACTTTTTCTTATGAAAGCGGTTCTGTCCGCTTTCTGTTTGGAGCTAGGGAAGTAATAGCCCACCACGACAGAGCCGCATTACCGCAGTAAGGCTAGATTCTCTGAGAGGTCGCCCTGTATCTCAGAGGCACCGTTGGAGACACCTGTTTAAGGCACAGGATGTCATTCACTCATCAGCACGGTATGCTAACACCTTGTGTTTATCTTAGCTTCGGATCCCGTTCCATACGCTAGCCAAAAGAGTTGCCGATAACCAGCAACTCTAGCGCATGTTCCAAAAGATCCTACTGGGCCCAACCACAACGACGATGTGTGAACACAGCGGTTGAGAACCAACCACCTAGATACTTTACCCTCTAAGTCTACACGAAAATTGTTCTAGTTATGGGTAGCCTAATTTTATTCTACCTCTGCTAAAAATCCAGAATTTTTTTTTAAACTTTGTTCCTCTTTACAAGTCACAAAATATCTTGTGGGAACAAACCAAAAAAATCTTTAATTCGCCATTTGCCTTTGACATCTTCCAGATGGGAGTGAGGTGACTGGGCTGTGGAGGAATCCCATTTGATATTTTTAAGCATAAAACATAAAAGAAACGCACACAAAACGATTACAATTCAAATAAAGGAGACAGACCATATCCCAGCAAATGGCGGCTGAACCTGCACGATGAAAATGATCGTACTATCCCCCCAATTTATAAAATCGTGCTGCTTTCGGTTAGTTATGCTGTGATACCGGTATGTTGTGGTTACCTGGTAAAAATTTGTTTCCGAGCATGTAGCCTAAAGATAAGGAGCACCATCTCGGGTTACAAAAATGGCTTTCAAATTGTAGTAAAATAGGATGGCGCTGGTGTTCTAGGGGACCATTTGTAAACTTCACTTTATTAAATGTTTATTAAAATGTTAACGAGTAAAGTAGTGCGGTGTTTATTTTTTACTTGTACACAAATTAGTTTTGTTTTGTCTTTTTTTTAAGTACATATTGTTACGTTGTCTTGTATGTAGAGTATGTTGGTCTGTTTGCAAAAATTGAAACAAAAAATACATGAATTACTTTTTGTTTCCTGTTGGTTATTTATCGAAAATAAATAGCGTGGGAGCTCAAGTTAAAACCCTTTAATGTTTATAACCAATTTCGATAGTACAAAAATAAGTTTGCGAACGATCTTTCTGGAAATTTAACATCTCTAGTTCAAGATAAGATTTAATAAAATTGTATTATCATAGTCTCGTATAATAGATCTCACCAAATATCAATGTTTGTTTGATTCCAAGTTTAATTAATAAGTAAATCCAATGGTAAAACAAGACCTTAAATATAATTCTTATAGAATAGAATAGATAAGCTTTTATTACCAGTTTGGTACATTGTAGTACATAGGTTCGTCACACACAAATTTACATATTCAAATAAATAAATAATGATTGCTGTATAGTACATAATAAGATACAAAGTCAACTTAACAAAGAAATTAATTACATACACACATAACACAAAATATACAAAGTAAAGTCTAATAAATAAAATAAATATAAAACATATAATTACAGCTAGACACCACATAAAATTGCTGTATACTGAATAAGCAATACAAAGTGGAATTTAGTTGCTTACAGTATAAACACAAAATCCACGACATAGTTAAGTAAGCATCAATCTTAAGGTCTTGGGTTTTCAATAAACTCTTCTATGGAATAAAAAGCACCCTCAATGAGAAACTTTTTTACTTCCTTTTTAAATTTAACACCCCTGAGGGTTCGAAGACCTGGAGCTAGATTGTTGTACAGTTTTGTAAAATTATAGATGGAAGATCGCTCAAAGAAAGAAGTCTTATGTTTAGGGATAAGAAGCAAATCCTTCATTCGTGTACCATTATTTGAATTTAAATTCTAAAATAAATGTCTATTTTGTTAACAAACGTAATACATTTATATATATATATATATATATATATATATATATATATATATATATATATATATATATATATATATATATATATATATATATATATATATATATATATATATATATATATATATATATATATATAAATACATGGAAAAGTCAAAATTAGCTTATTAACAAAAGTCGATCTGCACGTGTCTACATATCCTAATTAAAAATTAGTCTTAATATTCTCTTCTGAGCTATTAATACCCTTTCACATAGACTACTGCAACCCCAGATGATCACATTATATGTAAGAAAACTGTAAGCTAAATAATAATATACAGCCATTAAACTCTCTTCACTCAGGGTATTTTTCAATTTAAGAATAGCAAAATAAGCAGAGTTTAATTTCACACAAACGTGTTCAAAGTGTGCATCAAAAGAACAGGTTGAATCCAGGTAGATGCCCAAAAATTTGACAGTACTTGAGGCCTCTATGTTGTTCGCAACAAAAAATTGTTCTGGCACGGGCTTACAAATATGCATGTTAACAATAACAGTCTTATTAGTATTAAGGATTAAGTTATTCTTTCTACACCATAATTCAAAATCGTGCTGTACCTTCATTAGGTTAGCGCTAAGCTCCAATAAGTCATCAGACACGACAACAACCGCTGAATCATCATTCACATATAAAATAAAAAGTAAGGGCCCAAGGACTGATCCTTGTGGCACCCCCAAGCTTACTGATTTGGTATCGGAGAAAATATCCTCATATTTTACAATCATTTTAGTGCCGGTCATATAAGAGTCAATCCAGTTAAGTAGAGAACCTCATATGCCCATGTTATAGTTTTGTCAGAAGAAAAGATTTATTAACTGCGTCAAAAGCAATTGACAGGTCAAAAAAGAGGGCAACAAGCGTATCTTCCCTGATCTAGATTTTCATAAATAAAATTCAAGAGATTAAATGATGCAGTTTCCGTAGATTTTCCAGGAAAGAAGCCATGCTGGCATTTTTCGACAATGCAGTACTTACTGACAAAATCTATTATTCAACGATGAACAACTTCTTCCAACACTTTGGAAAAAATATTATATTGTTGTATTGGCACCCTTTTAACATCAAAATTAACAAATTATAGACTAAAAAGCTTTGCATATATAGCATTTACAGAGAGAGTATAAATGACCCCCTGTACCTCATGACTTTGTTGAGTTTAGACATAACATAAACTTTAACAACTAATAAGTTTATTAAAGGTAACAGAAGGTTCTATCTCTCTTAACTTTTATCGAGATACATAGATACATGTTAACTCTATTTAAAAACTCTAAAAAAAAAGAATGAACAAACTGTTAAACGGTTATATTCCGTAGAGGATAAAAGAATAATAATGATATGAGGATAATGTGTTAGGGGAATAAAGGTATATTTCCGTCAAAATACCCCTTTACAACTGGTGATGAAAATGCAGAAATCTGTTGTCCTTGGGTCCCTTCGTCCACTGAGAGAAATGAGATTGGTTGAACATCACTGACCGAGCAGACGCAAGAAGTAGTGTTCGATACAAATGTCCATATCTTTTTGTAAATGATAATAATTGGTGACTAACCACAACTAACCACATTGTGTGAATAATAGTATCAGAAAAGTGATTAATTATGTGTAGCAAATTCTATTTGGAAATAAATTAAAAAAAAAAACAATTGTTCTAAAAAATAAATAAACATTACCTTTTATTGTAACTAAAACTTTTTTAAACATTGCATAACAACATTTCTTAACTTAGTTCTTAATTGCTCATCGCCATTACATACCACATGAGTGTTATTGTCTTCTAACTGAATAAGTGCATCCTCATCTTGCTGTAAAAAAAGCCACAAAAAAATTATAATCATTATTATTAATAATTATTAGGAGAAAAATTATTGTGCCCATTCTATATTTTTAGGTTTAAATGTTGATAAAAAGTTAATATGGAAAAGATATTAAACTACTAAATATTTAGAAAGTAGCATTTAGCCAACTGTTGACATTTGTTTTTTGGCTAAATATTATATTGCTTTAAAAAATTTAAATATATATTTCTCATTACTAAAACTTACAGTATTTTAATATTGGTTTAAAAATTTCCAAATGGTAATTATATAATAACATTAATAAATGACCCATTCTTTAAACAAATTATTTATGTAAATCTTAAGGATACTGGATAATAAATGTATTTGCAAATTAAAAGTATGAGCATAATAAGAGATGAAATAATATTATTATAATGATACAATGGAAAAAACAAGTATTGTTAAAAAAGTAAATTCAACATTTTTATGATTTAAATTAAAATTTTAATAATTATGTTTCCTATAATATAATACAGTTTAAACTATCTAAATGATAGGTATGTAAACGAATAAATAAATTAATAAAATGAATGCACTAATTAAAAGAAGGCAACAAATAAATACATGCAACGAATTTAAGGATGCAATAAATAATTTAATGAATGCAGCAAATTATTAAAATAAGTTAATTAACTTATATAAAAAAAAGAATAGCAACAAGAAAAATGGTAAAACGTCTAACAATGATATTACTTTTACTACTACAAACAAAAAGAAATTGTAGTGAAAAATCAGTTATTTGTAAACTACCATATGAATTAATCACAATCATAAATAAATGAAAACGAATAATACGATCTTCCAAGGTTTTTTATAAGAAATATGGAAGGGTCGTATTTTTATTTGCAAAGAGCATCATAAGTTAAAGCAGTGGCGCACCCAAGGGAGGGGTTTTGGGGGTTAACCCCCCCCCCCGATATTCAGCCTTGATTTGAAATTATTTTGCAAATTTTAGAAAAGTTTTATATTAATATGTTAATTTTTTGTTTGAGTATTTAACTATGTATTTTAAGAAAAATTAATCTAAAATTCGAGAATTCCCTTAGGATCAATTGGAAGCATCTCTAAAGAAACCCGAATTTGTTATTTCTTTGCAAGTTGTAAATCAGGTTTTTCGCTTTAGTAGTCTTTTATGTAAAGCACTTCAGCAACGAAACATTGATTTAAAATGAGCTACAAATTTGGCAGATGACACCATAGCTGAACTTCAAAATTTACGAGAAAATGCTGAAATTGAATTTAATAAGCTATTTTTAAACGTAAAAAAAAAACACGAATTAGTCTACATCAAACAAAACGGTGTAATAATAATGCGGAGAGCACTGAAGATTACTATAGGATTGCAATTTATATTTCTTTTTTGGACTCTTTTATAGCACTAGACATTAGACTATGGTATAGAGCAATTGCTAGACTGCCAAGTGAAGAGCACCCGAGATGCCTTCAGCGCATTAAAACACGTTTCAGATTCAGATATTTTTGCAAATATCAAGGTATTGCTGTTTATAATGGTTGGATTGCCTGTCTCTACTGCGGAAGGTGTACGCAGTTTTTCCACTTTGCGTAGAGTGAAAAATTATTTAAGAAATAGTTATTCAGAAAACCGGCTAAATTGTCTTACTCTTTTACATATTTATAGAAACTTGACCCCATGTGTAGAAGATATTTTAGAAAAATTTGTTCAAAAGCCTAGAAAGTTAAAACTTAGTTTGGTTTAATTTCTTATTTTTTAAAAATTTTCTTTTTTTAAACTTACTCGTAGTTTAACTTGTGTATGCTAGGAACAGATTAAAGTAGAATTTTATTTTTGTTTACCGATAAGTGCAATATTCTGTTTATGAGAAATAAATTTTTTATTTAAAATTTGTAGGTATGCAGTAATTTCATAATCCCCCCCCGAAATTTTTTTCCTGGGTGCGCCCCTGAGTTAAAGTAAGACAGAGATTGTTCTCTTCTATTTCCTTTATAAATATTATTTTACTTAATTATTGACTATCTACTTTGATGAACTGTTGTTTTCAAGACTAAAAGCTTATAAAAAATATTACAGAAAATACCTACTAAAAAACCTAAAACCCCTTTTTAGGGAAAAAAAAAGCTGTAAGCATGTGGTATTAATTAAAACCCTTTTATTTGCTACTCCGTTTTTTTAGTGAAACATAAGTGGTGTTTGGTTAGAGGTTTACGAGATTTTTATATAGCTTATTATTATATGGAACTTAGACTATATTATTTTTTGCATATCATAGGTCTTACCAGATGAATAACAACAACACTGCCTCCCAAAGTTTCAACTTTAGCATCTGTTATACCCTCCTGGAATAACTTTGCTTTAAACTCGTTAATATTAACAGAGCCCCATTCGTATTTCACATCTTTATTTAACAGTTTATTATCTGAAGAAACATCCTAAAAAAATTAAAATGTTATTTTTACTTTTACTAAAAACTGATTTAGGAAAATAACTATATTTAAATACTAGTTGTAGAAATAGAAAAAGATAAAATATCGGTAAAAGAGGAAAAAGATCTGTAGCTGAGCAACTGAATTTTTATCATATTATCATCTTGAAATGTTTACAAATTTATTTTGTTACCATTTTTTATTGGTTATAGAGGGTAAATCAATAAAACACATATATAAAAAAGGGTCAAATTATCAACTTGATTTTTTTAATTAATAGTAGTTTTTATTTTCTTGTAAAAGTGTATGGAAAACTTGATAACAGTAGATGAAAAAAAATATTACTACCGCTTAGGTAAGAATTTTAAATTGTAAAGAGTTAAAATATTGGTTTAAAAATTTGTCCCATTAAATCGATGTTGTCAGAAAAAAAATAAAAATTTACAAGTATTTCACTTTATGCACTAAATTTTATTATGAATAAAATTTTGTTGTGAAAACATTTTCAAGTTTTCCTTCGCCATGATTAAATTGAAAAGGTTAAAAATAATCAATCATCTAAAAGATGATGATACTAATTATTAAAAACATAGGAGAGTTTAGCGTTAAGCTGTTATTGGTTAACTGGACTTCAAGCATTGCATGTATTTGACAGACTTGCAATGAAATATATGTCAAGTTATTTTATTACATTTCTTCCAGAAATAATACTAAAAGCGGTAAAGGGTTAATTTATACCTACCTGCATATTGTGAATATTATCTTTAACATTTAACGTTCCTGTTATAGTAGATAAACTTATTCCCGGTTTGACCTCAACAGGCAAAATTTTTTTAGCCACATCTGTCTCGATGAATATTTGTCCTTGTTTTCTTTTAGTGGCAAGTTAATAACCTAAAAATAACGCATTTATATAGTTGGGAAGCATACAGTATTATACGGGATTGTTTTAAAAAGGTAAATGGGTGACCATTATTTCATGTTCTAATGATATGCATTACAGTACAGTATTGATATTCGGTACCTCAATATTTTCTATCATTTAAAAGCAAATGTCATGAATACATTTCAAGAAACATCCCACTCTGTAAAAAACCGCATTCGCAATGCTCGTCATCATTAAGGTGTAGGCAAATCTTTCCAATATACAGGATGTCCCACAAGGAATGGGACACAGAGCAGCAGTAGAATCCTTAGATCGAAATAATGCAATTTACGTAAACTTGCCTTATCCCAAAGTTGATAATAACAAAGATACAGGCTGTTCAACTTTTAATTTTGCTTTCATTTTTTCGTAATAATTTTTAAATCTAAATGATATATCGATACAAAATTTGGGATCTGAGGGTTTTCTAAGGCGAAAATTTAAATTTGTCCATGCTTTTGATGTTGCTACTAGAGGGCGCCAGCTACGGCCAACCTCACTTGTTTTAGATGTCAATTTTTTTAAGCTTAGAATACTGACCTGTTTATATAAAAAAATAAGTTATTATAAATCTCTCTGCATCAAAAATGTATACTTTATATAAGTTTCTAGGAGCAACTGTTTTCGAGATAAACGCACTTCAAAAGATCCCGCGATTTTCTTATGGAAAATGAATTTTGGCCAATTGTTTTCAAAATTTGCATCGTGATAGTTCTTAACACGTTAATCAAAAGTCTCCACGGGCACAAAACCCAAAAACCCGTCTAATCCCCCCAAAATTATCCTCAAAGGTCCCCCGATCCCCAGTGACCTTTGAGGGTGATTTTGAGGGGGTTGGAGGCGTTTTTTGTTTTTGTGGAGACTTTTGATCAGCGTGTTAAGAACTATTACTATGCAAAGTTTGAAAACAATTGGTCAAAATTCATTTTCCATAAAAAAATCGCGTAATCCTTTAAAGTGCGTTTATCTCGAAAACAGTTGCACCTAGAGACTTAAATAAAGTATACATTTTTGATGCAGAGGGATTTATAGTAACTTATTTTTTAATCAAAAGGTCAATATTTTAAGCTTAAAAAAAGTTCTGGCATCTAAAACAAGTGAGGTAGGTCGTAGCTGGCGCCCTCTAGTGGCAACATAAAAAGCATGAACGAATTTAAATTTCTCGCCTCAGATCCCAAATTTTGTACCGCTATGTCATTTAGTAAAAGAATTACTACGAAAAAACGAAAGCAAAATTAAAAGTTTAACACCCTGTATCTTTGTTATTATCAACTTTGGGATAAGGCAAGTTTACGTAAATTGCATTATTTCGACCTAAGGAATCTGCTGTTGCTCTGTGTCTCATTACTTTTGGGACACCCTCTATAAACAATTACCACTATATTTATTATATTCGTCACATTATTAAAGTGCAAGAATACTTTAATGATATGTTGCTATAATTAGTCATACATACACAGGGTGAAACAAATCCCGTTTATTTCAAAAACGTCTTACAATACTAACTTAATAAGTGGCATATTCATAGGGCATTGGACATAGGACATTCTATCGACTACCGACACCACAGCTCGGTTATTACGATATAAGAGCAAAAGAGAAAGATAAAGTGGGTTTAACCGCAAGGTAAACATGCTGCAACTGACGTCAAGAACAGCCATCTGACGGTGAGAAGTGAAATATACGCAGTGTTAGTTACCAAAGAACCCCGCACAAAACATATGGAAATTGAACACCAGTCATTTTTCATGAAACTTCGTATTTTATTAGCTTTTGTAACGCTCATTCCAACCCCGTCATAACTGCCACTAAAGGTCGGGGAGTTGCATTTGACATATTTTTGTGGATTGCGTTACGGAAATATTTTACAACTGTTGTTAAACCTGCAGCCTTTACACAGTAACTAGGTTTAGTCCTGTAATTTTCAAAGCAGCAGAATCAACCCCCACCCCACCCCTCATAGCTCGTCATGTGACTTTCCCGTTTATCGATTCTGAAAGCATTTGCTCGTCAATCAGATCAGAGCCGACTAAATGATTACGCTAATACCATTCGACCCTTATGAATGAACCTTCCACCCCTAAGACCAACCCTGGTGAGGGGGTATAGCCCCAGGCATACCAAAGCCTGCCATTATGTTCCTGCTTACGGGTTCTCAATCAGGGTGATTGTAACTTGCATTCCGCAGTCCCTGATTACCACTCAATATCCTTCGAAATGTATGGATTGCCTTCAATGAAGAAAGTAATTAACAAGAAGATTATGCAAAGCAGGAGCAAGAACTTTAGGAACTGGTGCGACCTTACATCCATACTTTGGTATTTAGGTTTTGTGCGTCATCAACAACATGTAATAAATTACATAATGAATTTGGCTTTCATCCCAAACTGCTTAAATTTTTTTCATCATATCTAGAAAACAGACAGCAAAGAGTAGTAATAAAAGGACATCATTCTAAATTTTTTACAGCTACCTCAGGGGTTCCACAGGTCTCCAACTTGGGACCACTGCTGTTTTTGTTATTTATCAATAGCATAGTTAAAAACATCTCAAATTGTGGTATCTTACTGTTTGCTGACGATCTTAAATTATACTCAAAAATTAGGAATACTAGCGATTGTCTAATACTTCAACAAAATTTAGATAAATTAGTAGAATGGTCCAATATAAACGGTCTAAAATTTAATATAAATAAATGTCATGTATTAAGCTTTCATAGAAAAAAGGCACCAGTTAACTTTGAGTACACAATGAATGGATCAGCTTTGGTACATGTCGAGAGTGTAAAGGATCTTGGGGTAACCTTTGATCCAGGATTATCATTTAAGCTACACATTTCCAATATTACAAACAAGGCGTTACAAATGTATGGATTTATCGTTAGAAATTGTAGACCGTTCAGGAATATTGCCTGCATAAGAAAATTATATATTGCATATGTGAGAAGTATTTTAGAATATGCTTCAACTATATGAAGTCCACAATACGAAAATCATAAATATAGTATTGAAAAAATACAAAATAAATTTCTCAGATATTTGTATTATAAAGAAACTGGAGTATATGATTTTGGCATTTCTAAAGCAGAGTTAACTCAATACTATAGGTTACCGAATTTGGAGACACGCCGAGTATTAGCCTCTGTTGTGTATTTATATAAATTAATACATAACCGTATTGATGATCCACTTTTTTTGTCTCAAATAAATTTTTATGTTCCACATTACCGAACAAGGGATCCAATGACCTTTACCTGAATAGTGCCGGAACCAATAATTTTAATAATTCTCCTGTTAATGTCATGTGTAGAAAGTTTAATGATATTCAAGCTCATTGTGATATTTTTAATATTAGTTTAAATGAACTTAGGAATATAATTGTAAACATAAATTAATTAGGATTAAATAATCTGTTGTTAGGTTAAGCTTTATTGTATTATATTGTTTTTTCTTCTCCTACTCTATAATAGGGTTTCCCAAACCTGTAGAGTTTGTATTAAATTAAATAAAATCCCCATACCTTTTGCGAAGATCGTCAAATTTTTAAAACGGGAAGAACTAGAAGTATCAGGTTTAGTACAGATTGGGGAAGGGGTGGCGCTGGAGAGGGGTTTCAAAGGATATTGATTAGTAACCCCTCAGGGCACTGTAAAATGGAATTCACGATCACCCTAATTGAGAACCCGTAATGTTTTCAAAATGGGTAAACGGGGAGTCAGTCACATGACGAGTTATGAGGGGTGAAGTGTATTATGCTGCTTTGGATGTGGCAAGACTAAGCCTAGTTACTGTGTAGGGGATGTAGGTTTGACACAGTTGCAAAATATTTCTGAAGGCAATCTACTAAAAACCTGTCAAATGCAGTCCCCCGACTTTTAAAAGCAGTTTTGGAGCAGTTGGGGAGGTTTCAGGCTTCGGGTCCATTGAGAATTTTGATCAGCATAAGAAAAGCTATTAAAATATCGGCTTCGGGAAAATTTACGAGTGTTCAATTTCCATATGTTTTATGTGAAGTTCTTTATTCCTATGATAATATGATAATTTGAAATTGGGCTCTTAGAATTTAAAAATTTAAATTCCTTTTAAAAAGAAGCATATAATTAAAAACTTATTATCAAATACCAAACAGTTTTTAATAGTTATATAAACATGCGAACTTTATGTCTTTCTTTTGTGAAAAAAAAGTATTTAAATACTTTTGTAATTTTACATGCATAAATAAATTGAAATTGGAATGTAGCTTCAATCGTTAGTTTAGAGAACAGGTACCTACTAGAACTTCAAAGTTCATTATAAAAGATTGTAAAAAAGTGATTGATTAGGTCACCAAAGTACAAAACCAATAATTCAAATGTTTGGCTTTGTTCCATTAATTAACAAAATGCAATTTAGTCAATCATAGGTCATCAAACAAAAAGCAACAAAATAAAATATGTGTTAAAATTTACGTAACTATTTTTAGCTAATGGACCATTAGCCATAATAAATCTATTAAAGTTGCAGTGGAAAAGGACCAATGTACCCAACTCCATTTAAAAATAGACCTGGGCAATGAATATTTACTTACCTCGCCCCACTTATAGGGTATCAAATTTACATCAGGGTTACTGTGAATCACAAGTTCAGTCAAGTTAGGTGATAATACTGGTGGCTCAGTGTAGCATTCTGGTACCACTAAAGTAGTGGGCTTTAAATCCTTAATAAGTTTGTTGGCTTGAGTAAAATTAAGAGATGTATCTATTGCACAATGTGCTATTTTCATTTGTAACGGTTGATAAGGGGCTAAAGCTTCTATGTAGTCATAATCTGGTTCTAAAACATACACATTTAAAATTAGTTAACCAAAGTAATAATAATTTTTTGCCAATTACTAATATTTAAAATTTACATACATGTTGTTCCTCAAGAATGCTTTTATTTTTCAAAACAAAAAATAACATTTTGCAACCAATATTATTTTCTGCAGAACATGATATAAAAAAATATCTTTTCGAGCTTAGTTTCTAAATAACAAATTTTACTGCCACAGTAAGTTAACCTAGCTGATTTTATTATCAGAATCTAATCCAGAAAAGCATAATAAATCTTGGGCTTAAACTACTGTTAACACAAAAATAACTAACATTTGCATAACATAACATGAATAAATGTACTGGATACATACAATTAATATAATCCAATCTAAACTAACGAAAGCAATGGAAATTAAGAGAGGAATCAGGCAAGGGTGTGTTCTTTCACCACTTCTCTTTAACCTCTATTCAGAGTAAATTTTCACCAAAGCCCTTGAAACCGATGCCGATGGAATACGAGTTAACGGCATTCCACTGAACAATTTGAATATGTTGAATAATGTCATCATAGCTACTCGAGAATATGGTCTGACACTCAATGTTAAGAAGACCAAATACATGATTGTCACCAAGACTAAAGTGACCAACGAACATCTGTATGTGGAAGGCGAAAGGCTGGAAAGAGTCGAGAGTTATGACTACCTAGGTACAAGTGTCAACTGTTCCGTGGACTATTGTTCAGAAATAAGGATTCGCATTGAGAAAGCCCGTGGATCCTTTGTGAAGATCAAGAAGCTGCTCTGTAGTTGCGATCTAAGTCCTGGACCTAAGAATTCGGATGCACAAATTATATATATTTCCAGTTTTATTTTATGGTGTAGAAACTGGAAGCCTTCGAGATGTGGACCTACCGTCGGATGTTGAGAATATCATGGACAGGACATGTGACCAACGTGGAGGTTCTGAGAAGAAGGAAGAAAAGCGTAGAGGTCCTATATGAAGTGAAGAAAAGAAAATTGCAATATCTCGGCCACATCATGAGAGGTCCAAAATATGACATTCTGCAACTCATAATCCAGGAAAAAATTGTGCCAAAAAGATCTGTGGGAAGAAGAAAAATATCCTGGCTTAGGAATTTGCGAGAATGGTCCAATGTCTCGTCATCCGACCTATTCAAGGCAGATTCCAAAATCAGAATAGCAATGATGATAGCCAACATCCGAAAGGGAGACGGTACATGAAGAAGAATGAAGAATTAATATAAAAGAAAATACAAAAAAATGTACAAACGATTTTCCTTAAATAAAGGCACTCTTGAGGATCTGAATCTCCGACAAGTTAGGGATGGACGTTATTTTTTTATGTTTTAGTTTTTGCAAATAATGCATCACAGTAAAAGGGTCAGTCTGATGTATGCCAAGTGCGACTATTCCAACAAAAGTAACTAAAAGTTTAATGAGAATATTTAAAAAGATTTTGTCTTTAAGAATTTTTTTGTAATATTT